>PVJS01031545.1:0-23331 GCA_004027185.1 Glis glis | reverse complement strand
GTGCAAGGGAAGGGATACAAGGGAAGGGGAAGGGTAAGAAAGTAGTAAATCCATGGAATGGAATTACTGTCATAAACAATGTGTATATATGAGATTATACCAATATCACTCTCAGTGCTACATGTGGGGGGGAGGCGGGGGGGAGGGACACCAAAAGCTGTGTGCATCTATGTTAACACCAAACTGATACTCATTGTGATGTGAGACTACAATGCACCAATAAAAAAAATTAAAAAAAAATTGGAGAACTACCCATTTGGTAGACCTTTTTATAATTAGAAAAATAAAATACAAATACAGTGGCACACTTGTACACAAATACAATGTTTTTTTACAATTTTAAAGTTGAAATGTAGTGTACATAAAATAAAATAAATAGCTGTCAAGGGCACAGTTTGGTAAATTTTGATAAATGTATACACTCATATAATCACACTTTGAACAAGATAAATAAATGTGTGTATTCGTGTGTGATAGATGTTTAACAAGGGGAATGAAGTGCCAGTCTTCATATCATGGTTAAGGATGAAGACCTCTCCCACACTTTTTTCTCATCCTTTTCTGCTTCTCAGTTGACATTGTCATGTCCTGTGCCTATGGGTTACACAGTACACCAGGTGCTTGACACAGATCAAAAGATGACTGTGTCAAGAAGGAAAAAAACCCTAAATAAAAGAACAATTAGCCATTTCTTAATGCATTTTGGAGGAAAAAAAATCATATTGCTGTATTTTCTGTTTTTCTATGGAGGGGTCATGTGCCTTAGCCCACACATTATCACATGAACTTGTTTTTCCAGTAAAGTGAGTCAGAGTTCCTCAAGAAGGCAGATTCATGAATTCAGAGCACTGTGTCAGCATCTCTGAAAAAGGTGCAAGGTCCTGTATCAATGCATGTCACACACACACACACACACACACACACACACACACACAGAGCAATCTCATAAGCAGAGGAAGTGGGATTTGCACTCAAACCTTGGGGACTCAAGGATCAGGTGTTTTTCATTACAGGGAGGATGGTACTGTTGGGTCTGAGGATAGGGCTAAGCAATGGTCTAGAGTCAGAACTGGGCTGGATGTCTGGCTTTACCACCAATTGGCTTTATGATCCTGAGGAAATTACTTACACTCACTCTATAGTCAGTTCTGCCATTCATAAATTGAGGATAGATGATGATATCTGTGTCATTATATTGTACCAAGGGTTAAAAAAGGTCAGGTACATAAAGTAATGCAGCAAAGAGTAAATACATAGGAAACATTGGCTTGGACCACTCACATAGCAATGACAAAGGTGGTTGGCTGGTGAGGTATCACATCCCAGATTTTTTAGATCATACATCTTTTCAGTTAAGAAAATATTGAGCCTGCATCCTCAGTATGTGGAAACTTACATAAATGCATAAGTATATCTTTCTGGGCTTGTAGATTACTTTATAAAACAGCTGATATGTAGCTGAAGCCAAAGTATTTCAAAGTACTTCCTATCATGGAGCATCATACTAACATTTTATGTTATCTAAAGGTTCACTATCTTATCTACTTAGGGTCAGGTGTGTTTTTAATGATTTTTAAATATTCTTTTTTAGTACTGGGGATTGAACCCAGAGGCATTCTACCTTCAAGCTACACCCCCAGCCCTATTTATTTATTTATTTTTATTTTTAAACGGTCTCACTAGGTTGATGAGTCTCACTACTTGCTGAGGCTGTCCTCAAATCTGTAATCCTCCTGTCTCAGCCTCCCAAGTACTGAGATTACAAGCATGTGCCACAATGCCTGGCTCATTTTTAAATAATTTTTATGACTTCTAAAGGACTTTGTATGTGCCTGCATGTCCGTATCTCAGTCTTCTTGATAATTCTTTTTCCAGTTCTTGCTGTATCTGACTTGATGTTCATTGTTTTTTTCCCTAATAATGTAAAGAGCTAGTACTGAGTAAAGTGTCACAATTTGTTTGTTTACTTGAATTTGACTTATCACCTTTACCTACAATCCAGACTGAATCTTTTTCTTCTGCTTGCCCCTTTTGTGAGGGCTAAAACTAGATTATAGCTTTAAATGCACTAACCGGGAACATTTAAACAACATGTAGCAAATCCCAGAAGCAGAGGACAGTTAAGCAGGCACCCTGCAGTTGTCCCTTGTTGGAGCCCCACTTCTCTCAAGAGCCCTCGTGCAGCTCACGTGACTCATGACAGTCTGACGTGTGACCCAACTAAGATTTCTAGAGCCAATCTGTGTATTACATGCTGATAAAGCTTAATGATTTTCTTTAGGCAAAAATCTCGTATAAGTGGTGCTTCCGGTATTTTCCTGTGGAATCCTAATGGATCATCTCAAGAGCATTCTATATGCATGTACGCCTTTTGGCACCAGCACTGATGATCTCACATTGCCCCTGTTATGGAAGCCATCATTCTTTTGACCAGCAACACAGCGGCATTAACCAAGCACCTATAGATGCTAGGACTATGGGACTGTGCCAGGCATTAGCTCTGTGGTGACATGGTGCCTTCTCCTGGGAGTTGACACCTAGCTAGCTCCCACCACACCAGGTCCTGATGTATTCTCCCCTTCAGATCATGATTTTGGACACTGCTAGACTGCAGATCGCACTAGACTACCCGGCAGTCTTCCACAAATCTTTTTTTTTTTTTTGAGGGAAGGGGGTGCTGGGGACTGAACCCAAGGGCATTCTACCTTAGAGCTATACCCCTAGCCCTTTTATTTATTTTTTATTTTGAAACAGGGCCTTGCTAAGTTGCTAAGGGTCTCCCTAAATTGCCAAGGCTGGCTTCAAACCTTCAATCCTCCTGTGTCAGCCTCCCTAATACCAGGATTACAGGCGTGCACTGCCATGCTTGGCTCTTGTACAAATCGTAATGCCATGGTTCCCTAGGGTAAGGGAGAAGGTATTATATCTCCTCTTCCCAAGTTGCCAACATCAGGGTATCTGACACTCAAGGAATCCACATTATCTCCAAGGGTGGCAAAGAGCCCCTTCGTTCCTTCACCTTAACCTTATTTCCCTGGCAACTCACTCCGATGTGGTCTGAAGCTCTTTGGCAGTTGCCAGCCAGGCCCTAACACCTGGGACCTGGGTGCTTTCCTGCCCACACAGATGCCTGGCGAGTGCCCGTGCTGCCTCTGGAGAAGTGGTGAGCAGAGTGTGCTGACGGGTATCCCGGGCTTGACACGCCAGGGAAGGGTCAAACTCCATGAATGAGGGCTTTCACAGCTGGCTACAGGGACCCCATTTTTTCCTCCAGAAGCCCTTCACTCGGTTTCAGAAGTGACAATCAAATGTGAACTTTCATGGTTTATTTATAACTCGGCCTTAGAGAGAGAAAGAAAAGAAGTGATTAAAATGCTATTTTACAAAATATTTTGTTTTTAAAAAGCTTCCATTGTGTGGGCAAAAAGGAAAAAGAAAAGTCACTCTATTCATTGTGCTGTCTAGACTCTCAAACAAAGAGGGTAGCGTGCTGCAAATTAAGATGGCCCGGCCCCTGGCTGCTGACAGAAAGCATGAATTTGGAGTCCAACTTCAAATAAACCCTTTTGAACAGAAATATATTGCGGGGGGTGACTATATTTAGGATGTGTCAGCATTTCCATAATAAATTCATATTGTTCTGCCGTGGTGATTTCCAGATTTCATGCAGCCAGTGGGTTCATGAGGTTTCAGTTTTCTGTTAGTTATTTAGAGAAATTGGAAAACTCAGCAGTGCTGTTTGTGATGACAGGGCTCCTTCGCAGGCATCCTCCACGTGGTGTCAGGTGCCCCTAAGGAGCCCTGCCTTGAAAGACCAGAAGGTGAGCCTGCGTCTTTTCGACGACCTGTGTAATCCTAACTTTTAAAATATGATGTAGTAAGTTGGGTGTGATGGCACACGCCTGTAATCCTAGTACTTGGGGAGGCTGAGACCAGAGGCTCAAAGGTTCAAGGCCAGCCTTAGCAACTTAGCGAGACTGTTTCAAAATAAAAAAATAAAGAGCTGAGGATATAACTTAGAGACAGAATGCCCCTGGGTTTAATCCCCAGTACCAAAAATAAATAAATAAATAAGATGTAGTAGACTTTTCCTTACAATGATGAAATTAATATATGCCACTGTAAAAATTTTTAAATACAGAAAACAAGTTGATAATAATACAAAAATCACCCATGTTATTGAAGCTGTTAACACCTTAATATACTTTCATCCAATCCTTATTATGCGCATGTAACTTGTGTTTGATGAGTTGGATAAAACAAAAAATTGCGTAGCACAATTCACACGATTTTTGAGACAGAATTGAAAACCAACTTTATTTTTCACTCTCATGGCCCCTTTCCATTTGTACAGTGGAGCTAGTTTCCCCCTACCCTGGTAAAAAAAAAAAAAAATGTTGGTAGTGCCATTACTTTCTTAGATAAGAACTAAGTCCCTAGATGACCAAGTTTTATAGTCCCTTTAGGTTGTGAGACATAGCCCAAATTTGGAAATGCAAATATCAAGGAACAAATGAAAGTAAAGGTAGGACATTCCCCCAGTTTCTCTAAGTGGCGCCTGCACAAACAAGAAGAGGTCCTGAGATCAGATTCTCCTTTCTTCCTCCATTCACTTCCTCTCCAGCAAATCAGCTTTCTTCTTGTTCCCCTGAGGCCACTGGAGAGCAGAGGGAAAAGGGAGGTTTGAGGTTTAGTGAAGTTCTTATCTGATCAGTGCTGTGTGGGCAGCTAGCTCTTGGTCTCATAAGGCTCCCTCATAGAATTTTTTGGAGACCTTCCACCTCTAAAACCTCTCACCTGCAGTGTATGTGTCCTTGTTAATGCTTCTCTAGTCTAGCAGATTGCTTACTCTTCTCTTAATACCTTAGAAATCCAGTAGTTCTCCAGCTTCGTTAGGTGGTTATGTTAGACAGGATCTAAGATGACCCAGGACACCCTTCTCACATGTGAACCCCCAAGGTCTGCAGGAAACAGCCATCTTCTGATAGCCTGACAGACTCATCCTTCACCTCTCCACTGAAGCTGCCAGCCTGCCGGTCTCCTCCTGGTAGGCGTTGCCCACAGTCCACTGTGCGCCACAGTCTCAGGGCCAGTCTCTGTTTTCGTTTGGTCTTAGTGAAGTCCTGAAGTCTTGAGTCCTGGAGGAGGGGATGACTCCCCTAGAAGGAGGCCTGATGGCCAGTCCACCCTCGGCTCTCTCCTAAAGCTCCATCTCTTTGACCTTTCATGTGGGTGAAAGGTTTAAGAGTTGATTCATGGGTCTTCAACTACCTTTCTACAAATTCTTCAGGGTGGTCTGTTTCCAGCCCACTTTGGTGTCTTATATCTGTCATCTTTAGATCTCAGCCAAAACCTTCATTTTAACATTCTGTCACTTATATTATTACCCTTTAAGTTCATTCATTCCGTCAACATTCCTTGAGTGCGTGTGATATGCCAGATGCTGAGTTTGGCAGTGAAAATAATTATAACAATTCCTGCCTTAAGGAACTCACAGTCTAGTTGGGGAGATTGGTGTGTTAACAAAAAATATGGTGCCATGTCATAAACACTCTGGTAGATGGAAGCACAAGTTGCTGTGGGAGGCAGGAGGTGAAGATGAGTCCGATAAAGTCTCCACAGTGAACTGGGTACCTGACCAAAGTTTAACTTCTAAGTAGGTTCTTTTTCAGAAATAAAAATAACCTCTGTTAAAAAATCTTTTAAATATCTATTGCAAGTGTTTCTCAGTCATTTATTGTTAAAACAAGCAAAGGTAATGTGAAGAAAGGATGAGAGAATTCCCTGATGTTTGCAGTTTGTCCACACATCTGTTACTGTGGGAAGGAAAATAACATTCACAGAGTACCTTCTATAAAACACGTTTCCTGGATCCCACCCATGAAGGCAGTCCTGGAATGTTATCTCAAGTCTGGGGCCTGAGCACAACCAGGAGGGGCATGCCCCGAGGGTGTTTTCAAGATTCCCAGGTGGTGACCTGGGCCAGGGTCCTCTCAGAAGCCCAGCAGAGGAAGAGGACAGGACAGAATGAGTGGAAAAGTTGATGATGGGATTGCTGAGACCATCCCAGCAACACATGGAGCTGCTGTCAAGGAATCAGAACTAGTTTATGAAGAAAATGTTCTGACCTGTGCTGGGGTGGGCAGAACTCCTAACTGCTCCACGTGGGGCAGAAGCAACCTCCATAAGACGTGTTTGGCTGTTTGCTCCTTCGCAAGATGACTCCAGGCAGCCATTGTTTAGTTTTTGTCTTGTTTCTATGGTTACCTTGTCAATGACTTTCCATCACATTTCTTCCTCCTATCAATGTGGTTGCTACTCTTAGCAGCTCTGATCTCCCAATCAGCACCTTCTCATCTGTTGAGGGCTTAGGAATCAGATAACTAGCTGAGAATGTTCATGCTATCCTTGTGGAAGAATACGCAGAGCGCTCCAGAAGCACTGCAAATTTGTGTACATTAGCAAATAAAAAAGCGATCGTGCTTCCTAATCCTTGAATAATTATTGAAGAGAAGTCCATCCACTTCCAGAATAGTGCTTATCCTAGTCTGTTTTGATCGCAACAACTGTCTTTTGCATTCTGTGGTGAGCTATGCAGTCTCCCCCTCTGGGGTCCATTATGTATTGAGTGCTGTGCTGGGCACATGGAAGGGCTCCTTGTGTTTCCTGAATATTCCAGGTGCTGAGATTCAGAAGTAAACAAGGTCCCTGCCCTTATGTGGTTCACGTTTTGAGTAGGGCAAGGAGTGGAGAGGACAGAGAATGAACCTCTAAACCAGTAAATACATTGCAGGTTAGAAGGCAGTGAGTGGTGGGCAAATCAATCAATCACAGTAAGGTGGAACAGATGGTCAGGGGGCACTTGGATATATCTTGGAGATAACCACGGGCTCTCATACTCTGAATAGTAATCAACTTTTTACATATTTTCCTCCCCTGCTAGTACTGAGTTTCTCTGGGACACAGAGGAGGTGTTGTGAAAATCTGTATCCCTTGCAGTGTCTGGTACATAGTAATTAATAAATGTGTGGCATAAGAAGTTGTACATGTGAGCCAGGTGTGGTGGTGCAGGCTTGTAATCCCAGTACTTGGAAGGCTGAGACAGGAGGATCAAGACCAGCCTCAGCAAATTAAGGAGACTCTCAGCAACCTAGGGAGATCCCGTTAGAAAAATAAAAAATAAAAAAGGGCAGGGGGTACAGCTCAGAGGTAGAATGCCTCTTGGTTCAATCCTCAGTAACACACACACACAAACACACACACATACACACACACAGTTGTACATGCGACCCCAGAATGACTACATCCTTAACAATAAAAGTTCAATAGACGTTCCTAAGACAAGGCCTATTCTGTGGAGCTTTGTCATGCCATTGCCTGCAATCTTCCTGAGTCAGTTCTAGTTGTCTCCAAAGCTTGGGTTCACTAACTTCCTCACGGCCTTATCAGCCTTGGGAGACTGCCCAAGGAAGCCTTTCCCCTCCATCCACATAATGGAGCCAGCACAATCTATGGTGGATCTTGATGTCGTATGCACTGTACCACGTCCTCCCAGATGCTAGAGCATGCTATCTGCCTGGGTGCCCCAAGGTGAGAACAAGAAGGTCCTGAAATCACATTCCAGAACTCAGGTCAGTTAGACTCAGCCCCAAGGCCTCATATCTGTACTCAGCCCTTCCGAGACTGCTGGGAAAGAGCTCCAGGTGAATTGAAGAGGTCTTAAATATTTTCTCCTGAAGCACAAGCACAAAGTAGGTTCCATTTGTTACTGTTATCTGTAGTTAGGTAGACAGTGTACTCAGTGGTTGATTTTATTGCCTTCTTAAGCCTTTGGGTCCAGGCAGTGAGTGGGGGAAATCTCTGGAGGCAATCAGCGGCGCCCTGGAGGCCTCAACACACAGCTATTTATTAAGCCCAGGATGTGCGGTCATAAGTGTAACCTTAAATATTCATTGGGTTTTACCCTTATTGCCAGAGAAAAACAAGTCGAAAAAAAAATACAAACTCACTGGATATCTTAGAGGGAAGTGAGTTCTAATGAGAATGTCCTTGCCTGTCACAAGCCTGTCTTTGGTTTTGCTTTCCATCTCAGCTGTCTGCCTTGTTTCCCATTAAACAGGAGGCGATGGCAAGAATGAGCAAAGTTGGGAAAGTTGTGTTCCCGAGACATGAGGATAAAAAGTAAGTTTCTATTTTTTTATGTGCACAGTACTAAAGAATGAGAACCTGCAAGTGCGTGCAGCTCTAGATCCAAAGTCAGCCTGGGAAGCCACCTAGTCCAGTCCATTCTTTTAACAGTGGAGAAAACTAACTCCCAGAGGGATTAGGTCACTTCCATTTACCTAAAATTAGGAGCTAGGTAGGGCCAGATCTGGGTGACAGAGGTAAGCTTCTGAACTCTCAGACCACTGCTTTTTTCTTGGGGTCACTGGCAGCAAACTGGTTTTCTCTGTTCTTAAAAAAAAAAATTGAGGATCTTTTCTATCTCTCATCAAAGGACCCAGTAGCATCCAACCATGCTTTGTCTCACTTAGCATTGAGGACTATAAAATGATCTCAATCAATGTTTTAATCCTGAATCAACACAATATATATTTTTTGAGCCCCTGCTATATTCAAGGCACCAAGCTGAGCTCCATGATTGAGAGGGGAAGAAGACACAATCTGACTTTTGCACATAGATCATTTCAGAACAAAGAGCTAAGTTTTGCCATGGAAGTATTACCAGGTGGCAAAGTAGCCCAAAGAATAAAGGAACGTGACCCTAGAGGGGTGAGGGAAAGCTTTGGGCAGGAGGTTAAGTCTCAGCTGATTTTAAATGTTCAAAAGAAATGGCTAGACAGGCCACGGCAGGAAGAACATTTTTTAATAGAGAGAATAACATATGCAAAGTTGTAAGAGTGGGAACAGCATGGTATGTTGAGGTCACTATAAACAACTTATAATTCCAAAACACAAAGTATGAAATGGGGAATGGCAGGAAGTGCGGCAGGAGGAGGAAGTCAGCTCATGAAGAGCTTGTCAGCTATGCTAAAGACCTTGAACCTCATGCTACAGGCAGAACAGAGATACTGAACCGTAAGCAGTGGTGAGACCTGATCACGTGCAGATTTTAGAACAATCTCTCTTAGAAGATTAATTCAAGGGAGGTAAAGATGGAAGCAGAGAGACCAGATAGAAGACCTTTTGAGCAGTCCAGGTTAGAAATGAAAAATACCTCTATTAAAGTCACTGCTAATGAGTTTGAAGATGAAGCCGGGCATGGTGGCGCACGCTTGTAATCCCAGTACTTGGGAAGCAGAGACCGGAGGATCCGGGTTCGCGGCCAGCCTCAGCTACTTAGTGAGGCCTCCGCAACTTCGTGAGACCCGGTTTCAAAATAAAGTATAAAAAAAAATAGGGCCGGGGGTGTAGCTCAGAGGTAGAACCCCTCTGGGTTCAATCCCTGGTACCACAAAAATAAATAAATAAATAAATAAATAAATAAATAAAGATTAAGAGACAGCTATGCATGTGCCTTCATAATTTTAGGAAAGTATTTGATCTTAAAACCTAAAAACAAATTCCACCATCTCATGCAATGGACACACAAAGGTGCAGATTCCATCAAAGCAGGGTATTTAGCAGAGTTGGAAATGTCTCTGAAAAAAGCAATCTGATTTCTATTTTCTTCTTTGTGTCCAGATGGAGTCGGGTTATTAAATTAAACCCTGGAATATAAACCCCTCTCTAAATGCCAGGTTCAGAGGAGCAAGCCCTTGCATGGGGGAGCTCAGCCCAGGAACATGGAGGAGAGACCCAAGTTCCCAATGGCAGTGGGAGTCAGGAGATGCTACCCCTCTTTGTGCTTCCCTGAAGGCTGCGGGAACATCCCTTGTTTTTTGAAATTAGAAACAGGTGACCTTTCTCCATCTCTTCTTTTACCCTCTCAAGACTTTTGAGGGAAGTCTGTTTTTAAGTTCCTTTGGTAAACCCCACATGTTCCTTTTGAAACAATCTGGCTTCTTGGTGTCAGCTGGCAGCTAGTCTGGATGGATACACGCGGTGCTGTAGCACCATCTGCAGGCGACACAAAGATTTGCACATAGATTTGCTTCTGCATATTTGCAGGGTCCAGTTTCCTTCTTGGGTCTCCTGGCTTCAACCTAATGTACAACATCTAATCTTTCTAGATGTTAAAAAGGATGCCAGTGCATGACAAAAGTAGTAAACTAATACATTGAGTACACTTTGTGTTAAAATTCGTAAGAAAGACTACATAAAACCACTTAGGAAGTGAAATTATTAAAGTTCTAAGCATTAGACACACACACACACACACACACACACACACACACACACACACACACACATTAGTTTAATTGTGTGGGACATTTACTTAGGTCTGTGCCAGAAAGAAGCAACTGACTGAGTTGGGGAGAATTTGGGAGAGAGAGGAGATTCAGATGACTTAAAAAGTCAAGATCACATAGAGCCTGATCTAATGGCCACAATTGGATAAGCAAATTTTAGCTGGGTATGGTGGTGCATGCCTGTAATCCCAGTACTTGGGAGGCTGAGACAGCAGGATCACAGGTTTGGAGTCTCAGCAACTTAGCAAGGCGCTCAGCAACTTAATGAGACCCTGTTTAAAAAAAAAATAAAATAAAAATGCCCCTGGATTCAATCCCCAGCACCACCACCACCACCAACAACAACAACAACAAAAAGCAAATTTTAAAGATGACCCCAAATTTTGTCCTATGCTCAGACCAAATTTATATGGGGCTTTAGAACAATCTCGTAAAAATATCTTGAAAAATTATTGTGCTTTAAAAGACACTATAAACAAATTAAAAGGTAACCCACAGAATGGGAGAAAATATTTACAAATTATATATCTGCTATGGAGTTAATATCCAGAATATGTAAAGAACCCCTAAAAATCAACAAAATAATCCAAATAACCCAATTCAGAAATGAATTGAGGACTGAATGCATATTTCTCCAAAGGAGATATATAAGTGGCCAATAAGCACATGAAACGTTACTCGATGTCACTATTAGGGAAAATCAAATCAGAACTACAATGAGATACCACCTCACACCCATTAGAATGGCTACTGCAAAACAATAATAAAGTAAGTGTTGGCAACGATGTGGAGAAATTGGAATCATTGTGTAATAAAATGGTAAAGCTGCTATTAAAAACAGTATGACAGTTCTTTCAAAAATTAAAAGCAGCTGAACATGGTGGCACACACCTATAATCCCAGTACTTGGGAGGCTCAGACAGGAGGAACACAGGTTCAAGACCAGCCTCAGTAACAGTGAGACCCTCAGCAACCTAGTGAGACCCTGTTTCAAAATAAGAAAATGAAATTAGGCTGGGGGTATAGCTCAGAGGTAGAATACCCCTGGATTAAATCCCCAGTCCCCCCCCCAAAAAAAACACAAAAAAGTAGAATTAACATATGCTCTAGCAATCCTACTTCTGGGTACATACACCAAAGGACTGAAAGCTGGACCTTGAAGAGATTCTTATATATCCATGTTTATAGCAGCATTATTCACAATAGCTACAACCACAAGAACAGCCCAAGTGTCCAGCAGTGGATTGATGTATAAGCAGAAAATTACATATACATGTGGTATGATCTATTCCACCTTAAGAAGGAAGAAAATTCTGAAATGCAACATGACATGGGTGAACTTTGAGATTTCATGTTATGCAAAATAAGATAATCAAAACAAATATTATATGTTTCACTTATATAAAGAGTAAGGCCAGTAAACAAAGTTGCTAAACACAATCAGTATTAAAATTGGAAATCTGCCCTTAGCCCTGTTCTAGCAGTTTTGACATTCCAAAGTCAGGAAATCCATCTCAATGTAGTGAATTACCCAACTTTATATTGTCATAGAGAATCATTAGGAGCAGAAAACTGTCGCTAAAAATTATTCTGAGTAATAAAAATTTGGAGGCTCATTGAATGTTTTTTTTTTTAGCAATACCTACATATTGCTAGATTGAGGGTAATAGTCAAATACTAGTTATTTTAGAAGTAGTAACTAAGCCAGGCATGGTGGCGCACACTTGTAATCCCAGTACTTTGGGAGGCGGAGACCGGAGGATCCGGGTTCGCGGCCAGCCTTAGCTCGCTCTCTCTCTCTCTCTCTCTCTCTCTCTCTACCTAGCGAGGCCCTCTGCAACTTCGTGAGACCCGGTTTCAAAATAAAAGTATAAAAAAATAGGGCTGGGTGTGTAGCGGGGAGGTAGAACGCTCCTGGGTTCAATCCCTGGTACCACACACACACAAAAAAAGTAGTAACTAGCTCTTATGTGACTTATGATGAGTCAGACATTGTTCTAAGTCTTATTTATTTATTTATTTATTTATTGTGGTACTGGGGGATTGAACCCAGGGGCATTCTACCTCTGAACTATACCCCCAGCCCTATTTTTTATTCGGAAATAGGGTCTTGCTAAGTTGCTGAGGCTGGCTTCAAACCTGGGATCCTCCTGTCTCAGTCTCCCAAATACTAGGATTACAGGAGTGCACCACCACACCTGGCTTTCATACATACATACATACACACACACACACACACACACACACACACACACATACATATACTACTTCATTTAATTCACACAACATCTCCGTTGAGCTAGATCCTATAATTATCTCCACTTACAGGTGAGGAAATTTAGGCACAAGTAGATTAAAAACCATGTCCAAAGTCACAGGTCTAGTTGTGGGCCACAGAGATTCCAGCCTCAGCTTCAGCATGCCCCCCACCTCCGCTGTATGTTTGACCCCATCACACCTGCTACATTATCAGAAGTGTGAAGTAGAACTGTGTGACAAGCAGAGGCCTCCGTGTGCATCCAGGGTTACTCTTACAGCCTCTCTCCCAGTCCATAAGCTTACCCCGATGCTCCCCAGGAAGACTCCTCTCAGAGCACCCCAGTATCTATCCAGACACGCTGAACTGGATTCACCAACCCTCAACCCCATGTCAGCAACTCCAACAAAGAGGAGTGAGGACAAAGTTGAAGACTTCAAGTGTCATCTGTCCAGGCTGCTGTTACCCCTTGCAGAGCAGTGGCTGCTCTGCCGTGTGACTCATGGCTGCACCAGTTCTGACAGGTCTCATCTGAAGAGTCAGCGGAGAGGACTGGGAGAGCAAGGTCCACTACCAGATGCCTGGAAGGAAGGGCACGGCTACAGGAAAGTCCTCAGTCACATTCCCATGAGGTTTCACACCTGGATAAAGCAGTCTGCCAAGGACCTCTGGGTGTGGGACCCACAGGAGTGGTTAGAATGTTCAGTCTCAGCACTGCTGGTCACATATAAATACTTACTGGGAATGTGAAGGCGTCTTTGCTAAGCCCTGTCTGTTCAGTAATGCATTAGAGGCTGTGAAGTCAGACCAATCTGAGTTTTAAATTCCAGCTCTGCTGGGTTTTAGCTATACTATTTTGGATAATCCCACCCTAAAAAGAATGTCTTTATCTCAAAAATGGAGATAATAGCACTTCACATAGTTGATGGATAGTAGGTATGAAACGTGCTAATCCAGGATGTCCATGGTGCTGTAAGCCCTTGAAACCTGGGAGGTGTTGGCATGATCCTAACAGATGTACTCCAGTCCTTCTAAGTGTAAGGGGAACCTACGGGCCAGGCGTGGTGGCGCACGCTTGTAATCCCAGTACTTGGGAGGCGGAGACTGGAGGATCCGGGTTCGCGGCCAGCCTCAGCTACTTAGTGAGGCCCTCCACAACTTCGTGAGACCCGGTTTCAAAATAAAGGATAAAAAATAGGGCCAGGGGTATAGCTTGGAGGTAGAATGCCCCTGGGTTCGATCCGCAAAAAAAAAAAAAAATTAAGGGGAACCTACTCCACAGCTTCGTTTTGAGATTGTTCAACATAATCATTTTTCTCCCACAGATATTATGACAAGAAATATCGAGTATTCCTGAAGCTGGTTGAACACCAGAAAGAATATTCAGCGATCATGAATGGGGACTGAATAGCGCTTGCAGGTGCTGATCAAGAAGGTTCCATGACTTCGCATTAAAGACCTCTGTCTTTTCATCTTATTTTCATGTTCCTTTAGGAATCATGTCATCATTTCTGTATTATCTTCTAATAAAAAAACTTAGACATGTGCAAACAGAACAAGAGTCTTTCATTTCAAAATACCAATATTATTTAGTTGGCCTCATCCCCAATATTATTTAGTTGGCCCTGTATCTATATAGGCCCCATCGTGGTGCTATGCCAGAAGTTTTACACAGGGTCATAGGATCTCGTACAGGAATAGACCTTGAGGATTGTTTGATACAAGGGAGACTCATACTTGTTAATTGATTCTATATCAGACAATAAATGAAAGACTTACATTGCTTTAGATAGGACATCTAATGTTTATTCTGTGTCCTTTATGGCATTTTCCCCTCCTGTACAGGACAGAGTCTAGGGTCAGATATCACATTTAATTGCAGAATCATTTTGCAATCATCATATTAAAGATAGAGACAGGCAGAAATCATCAATAGATGCAGGAAGAAATTTTCATGAGTAACAGGATGTATGCATGTTATTAGATGTCTCTTCACAAATATTTTATTAGTTAAAAGAAGAAAAAGTATGTTAGCTATACAGGGAAGAAACAGGACCACATCTTGATTTCAGGATCCAAATTAACCTCAGATGGGCGAATGGACGTCATGTGCCTCCAGATGTGATAGCCTGAAAAGATACAATATCACTCTGGCTGGAAGTCGACTCATAAGGAAATATCAGGAAAACCCAAAACGGGGTGCGTTCTGGTTCTTAAATGGACTATATTTTTTTAAAAATGGCTTTGTCATAAAGGCTATGAAAAGTTTCCAGATGATTAAAGGCAACTAAAGAAACACGAAGGCTAAAAAGCTTTTGAGGTAGACAAGTGTTTGGAAAACTAGAGTTGCTTTAGTTGATACCATACAACTAGCAAACACATAAACACACGTACAACACACACACACACACACACACACACACACATACATACATACATACACATACCATTTCAGGCACAAGAATTAACTGCTAATGTTGATTCTAGAGCTGTTATATCTCAGGTGAGTTTGGGTAGAGGACATGCTGAGACTTCAGCAACAAAGACAGAAAGTAGAAAAAAGTCGGATGGAATTTAGTCAACAAACATCCCTTGGAGTATTTGCTGTGCACCAGACATTATGCTAAGCACGGGGAAACAGGAATAAATAAAACCCGGTTCCCGCCCTCAGGGAGCTTCCAGTCTAATGAGATGTAGACAGGTGAATCAGTCACAGTGCGCTGGGGAAGCTGCCACAGTTAGAGAAAGCACCTGCTGCAGGAAGCGCATCTGTCCAAATGGAGGAAGAAGACTTAAAAAGCAACATGGTGTAACAGCAGATTTACCTTTTCCCTTACATGACTTGAGAAATGCCCTTTATAAGTCTCACTTTCCTCGTTTTTAAATAAACATATTAATAGTACCTATTTACAGGACTATGATGAGGATTAAATGAGATGATACATGTAAAGTACTTAGTTCAGTTACCTGAAAGGCCTGTCTGGTCACAGGGCCTGGCTATTGAAAGATGCTCAGAATGAGAACCGTAGCCAACACAGAAGGATGGCCACACGCTGTTATGAAGGCCAGCTCTGTGATAGCATTCCACAGGATACAAAGGATGCAGAGATCTGGGGCATGACCCAGGGTGAAGGTGGGTGTGGGTGCCTGATCCAGCAGGCCTGGCAGCAGGAGAAAGCCTAGTTCACTCATAGCTACACCCAGCCAGATCTTGTGCTGGGGATGAGAGAGGATGGGGAGCACCTCAGAGGAGGAGTGGCACATAGCAGGAGCTAGGCAAGATGTCGGGAGCAAGGTTCAACAAGCCTCAGCTGCAAAAGCTGATCAGTTCAGACTCAGAAACTGGGGCAGGCCTGGGCCAGCTCACACAAAGCTCTGTGAATGCAGTTATTTTGTGTGGTTAAGACAGAGACAGAAGAATGAATAATTGCCAACCATTTGCCAAGTCCTTCCTGTTTGTTCTCTCCAGTCCTTAACATATGGCACTGTGAGGTAGGCAGCCCTAACCTCACAATCTGGTTAAGAAAGCTGAGGTTCAGAAACATGCAACAGTTTGCTCAGAGTCACTTGAGTTGGATTGTATTGGAAGTAGGATTCAAGTTCACATCTGTGTCAATGCAAAGCCGTAGGTGTCAACAGCTGGACATGAATCCTGCCCCACCCTCTGCTCTTCTGTTACAGTGCTCATGCAGTGGGTGACCAGCCTGGATGGTGGACATTCTCTCAGGCAACTCATATCCAAACCAAACTTGACCTTGGGTTCCTGCTGCTTTATAGGAGAAGGAAAATATGCATAAATGAGGCAAGGTACAGGGTAACACCAGGATTTCTTTGGCATCTCAAAAACAAGGAGCCGGACTTGGTGGCTCATGCTTATAATCCCAGCACTAGGGAGGCTGAGACAGCAGGATCATAGGTTTGTGACCAGCCTCAGCAACTTAGCGAGGCCTTGAGCAATTTAGTGAGACCCTGTTTCAAAGTAAAAAATAGGGCTGTGGATATACTCAGAGATAGAATGCCCCAGTCACCAGTACCACAAAAAAACAAAACAAAACAAAGCCAAAAAGAGAGAGAGAGAGAGAGAGAGAGAGAGAGAGAGAGAGAGAGAAATGAACAGCTGGACAGAGGGAAGGGCCAAAAGAACTTGGGCAAGTTAATCTGTAAGCCTCAATCTCCCCTCTGTCAATGGGATCATCCTTTTTCCTTAGGTTAGAAGTAAGGATTCAATCAAAGAACTGTGTATGAAGCTCCTAGCATAATCCCTTGCAGATTGTAGGCACTCTATAATACTGTTTCTACATGTTTCTCTTTGTGCCTCCTAGAAAAATCCCTAAAATACTCTTTATGGTTCGTTATGGTTCCTGCCATAAAGACAATGTTTTTGGAAAAATGTACATTTCTATGTATATTTCCATAACCATGTGTAGCTGACGAACAAACATCATAATGACTCCAATATTCACTTTCTTGCGCTGGGAAAAGAACCCTTTATTTAATACACACATGTAAAGGATGTTTAGCTTTTATGAATAAGAATTACGGTGTGGCCAGAGTGGTTTGCGGGATTTTTGTTTTGTTGCCTACTGAAAACTTTCCTTTCAAGTTGAAGCCAGCCTTGCTTAGCAGATCATTTTGCCAAGGAATACATGACAGGTTTTTAACTTTGACCAGAAATACTTCCCATATGTGAAGAATATACATGTGGCTTCAAAAGAACCAAAAAGAACAAAAGCTGAGGGGAAGGGAGATGGGGAAGAAGAGACAAGGATAACAGCATGGTGTGACATGCTGCAGAGGTACAATAAACGACATGACCCAATGCCAGAGTTAACCAGAGTCCAAAGGAAGCTTCTAGAAGCGATGCCCTCTCCTGGGGAGACCCAGAATGGGCACTTGGTCTTCATATTCAGTGCACGGTTGCATTGTTGCAAGTCCCATTGGGGAATGCAAGTTTCTAAGACATCCCTGAAAACCTGCAGTTTTGAGTAGGTACTAAATCGACAGGTGAGGATAACAAGCTGGGATATTTAGGCTTTAATGATAACATGATCTGCTATTTCCCATTGACCTGAGGATTATCAAGTCATTCTGGTTTACTTATTCATTCCTTGGCCACTGGTCGGTGAGCTCTTGGAGGGCACAGGCTCTCTTAGGGTCTGTGTTCCCCACACCTAAACAGTTCCTGGCATCTGGATGCTCAGTAAATAAATAAATACACAAACAGAAGGCATTTTCTTCTGCAAAAAGAAGATAGGCAGAACTAAAAATATCTCAAGGATCTCTCACTTTCAGGTCAATCCATGGTATGTATTAATAATGTGCCTTAACTTAAGCAATCGTCAAAAACTTTAAAATGTGATTTGGTCACCAAGGGTTACAAAAATTGTGCCTTATACCTAATGACTTGCTCTTAGTTTTTATTGTACACACACACACACGAATAACTACACAATTTCATTTTGCTTTGGTTTGTAGCTCAAGCTCAGAAACCTTCTGCAAATTTTCAATGTTGTTACAGACCATTTCCTGCATAATATCTTATGGGAAACCAATTGCAGCCTAGTCCAGAAATACCCATTGTTTACTAGGGCTGCGGTACAAATACTTTTAGAATTCAGGACATAGTTACAAATAATTACCATCAAAGAATTTTAAATGAGGGACATTATCACTAAACAAGAGACTAATGATTGAGCAGAGCTGTGTAATGTAATTATACTTAAGATGGGGCTTCTGATGAATTACAGAAGAATCTTTGTGCTATCTCATGTATCCATAAATACACTTAACTGCTATTGACAGTAATAGGAGGGAGTCTTGAATATAAATTTTTTTTCCTTTCATAATTTCTAGAGGGAGAACTTAAAAAGAAAAATTGTGTTTTTTAAAAAGGACATTTCTCCTAGGACTTCTGAATATTTGAAAATTCTATTAAATTATAACACTAAAATAACGTATATAAAAACTAAGACCTCTGCTAATAAATTCAGGCTTCTCAATTTAGCCTTAACTCATCCATTAATTTTGTGGTCAATTTCCATCATTGCACAGATCATTTAAAATTACTATTAGCATATATGTTTCTAAAGATTTAATTTTTATTTGTTTAAGTTATGCCTTAAACCTCAGTTAGAAGTGCTTCTTTATTAAAATAAAAGTGAGCCTGCTTCCCTACTGTACAATTTTAATACATGCTTGAGATGCAAAATGTTTTATTTACTAATACCTGTTATTTAGGCACAATCATGCCTAGATGAAGCCTTCCAGTTGGATATTTCTTTACAGTTTCCTTATTCATTACACATACATTACCTCTTCTGCTCCTCATGGTAAAATGGTGAGGTAGGCCTTACAAAGTGAGAGACTTCACTTTACAAATTCAAAAACCACATCTCCAAGAGTTGGAGGAACTGGCCCAAGATTCTATAGCTGGAACACAGACTCTAATGCTTCTCCCTAAATAAATTCAATTAGCTTATTTGTGCAGCAGAGGATAATTCATTAGTTTGCTAATTGCTCTCTCTTCTGAGCTCCCCCTTGTTAACGTGTATAAATATCCAGGAGGCCCCTTTTGATGCTCACTAGTTGATTAAAATACCGTATGACTTCTACTAGCAAGCAGAGGCAAGGTAAGAAAGCCTTGGGCCACAGAATCATTGAGTTCTACCCTCAAATCACAGCTTCAGCCAGGCATGGTGGCACATACCTGTAATGCCAGGGAGGCTGAGACAGGAGGATCACAGGTTCAAGACCAGCCTCAGAAATGTAGCGAGGCTCTCAGCAATTTAACAAGACCCTGTTTCAAACTAGAAAATAAAATAGAGCTAGGGGTCTAGCTCAGAGGTAGAATACCCCTGGGCTCAAACCCCAGAATATATATGTATATGTATATATGTATGTGTGTATATATTTATTGCTTCACTACTTACTAATCTACATGGTATATGAATTCAAACAAGCCAGTTAACCTGTTAGTCTCTGTGTTGTATGCATAAATTTGGGGCAAAGAAGGTCTGCCTCGTGGCTAATGTGAGGAGGCAGTGGGATGATGTGCGTGGTGTGCCTGGCACAGTGCCTAACATAAAATAGAAGTGCAATAAACCATCAGTTTTTCTCCTGAACTAATCCATATTTATTTTGTAGAATTTCTAGAAGCATAGCTTTCAGTCCAGTTGAGCAATTTTATGTCCACTTTCTATGGGTAAATTTTCTGTTACATCAATAACAACCAGCCATCATTACTGAGCTCTTACAAGAGTACTGGGATGGTCTCTGTCAATGCATGAAGGGGCCAGGTGAAAGAGAGGGAGGACATACACAGAGAGAGAACTAGCAATCACAGAAGACTTGTGCTAGGTGCCCAGGGAGCACTGCAACTGATGGGTGCTACAGGCCGCCCAACAATGGAGTAACCCGTGTGTCTGGAAAGGCTCACATGGAAATGATGACAGCTGCGATGGGGCCAGTCTGCCTTTCTTAGCTCTGTGAAGAGTCAGACACCAGGTCTTTTGCCTGCAGACTCAGCTCTACCTTGTTCCAAGGGTAGCCCAAGCAGAGGCAAGCAGTGCACATCCAAGTCCTTCCCAGCCAGGGAGTCTGGAATAAGTCTGTCAGCATGCCCTGAGCACCCACCAACTCACCAAACCACAGCTTTCTCCCCTAAAGTACAAACATGTTGGCCTAATTTTGCTCAACTCCTGGCAATTGCTACACTACCCTTATACTAGGCACAAAGAGAGATGACTATTGAGTCCTCTCCATGGTTCACTGCATTACTCCTGACCACTTGTCAAGGTGCACTCCTCAGGGCACACTGACTCCTAACCACCGCCTCCCTAGGCTCAGCCTTCAGTTATAGATTCTCATTTCCAGCCCCACAACTCCCTTCTTTTTTTTTTAATTTTTAAAATATTTATTGTTGCATTGCAATTATACATCATCATGAGATTCAAAGTGAATCTTGGTGTGTCCCCCCGCCCAGTACATGCTAGAGCAATTGGCAGTAATACATTCATATACAAACATAACTATCTGGTCTATTTCCTTCCTCAAGCCTCCTGTTTTCCCTCCTCTCTTTTCTCCCCCAATTCCCTCCCCCTATTCTAGTGGTTTCTCTCCTCATTTTCATAAAGTCTCTTTTCTTTCCTATTTTCTCTCTAGCTTCCACATAAGAGAGAAAATATATGACCCTTGATTTTCTGAGTCTGACTAGACTCACTTAGCTTGATGTTCTCTCGTTCCATCCATTTTCCTGCAAATGACATAATTTTGTTCTCCTTTATGGCTGAGTAAAACTCCATTGTGTATATATACCACATTTTCTTTATCCATTCATCTGTTGATGGACACCAAAGTTGGTCCCACAACTCCCTTCTATTTGACTTTTGAACAGTCTCTCTCGGTGGAACCTTGGCTGTCCTTCAACCACAGGTTAAATTCTTCTTCCTGCTACTCTGGCTTATAAATCATCTCTCCCATCCTACCTGGCTCCAAAAGCCCTAAGCTAGGTATGGTGGCTCACACCTAGCTCATCCCAGTACTTGGGAGTCTGAAACAGGAGGACAGGAGGATTGCAGGTTCGAAGACAGCTTCAGCAAGTAGTGACTCTCATCAACCTAGCAAGACCGTGTTTCAAAATAAAGTAAAATAGGGCTGGGGGTGTAGTTTAAAGGTAGAATGCCCCTGGGTTCAATCCCAGTAGTGCAAAAAAGTAAAAGAAGCCCTATCTCACCTGATAAGCCACATCAGAGGCTTATCCACCTGTGCTCAGAGAACAGAGTGGAGGGTAGTGTCTGACTTACTCTTCAGTTTCCCTGCCAGGGTCAAAGGTTACTTTAAGGGCTACTTAGATGGAACCCTGATACATTACTTAACTTTTACTAACTCTCTCCTTCAAGGTCCCAATCCACTTCCCTATAATTCTCCAACACCAACTTGGGTCTTGCTCAAACAGACCTCCCAGAGAGATCCCAAGAATCTTCTAGCTCAGTATCTTCTAGAAACATCTAGTGCTTTGTCAGCCACTCTGTTGTGAGCGGTAGGATAGAAGATGTGCTCTGAGGACTTCCTCTTCCACTGCACATGACAGGTTTCCATTTCCTGGCCTCCAGGGTTGAGGGATCTTGTGACCAGTTTTGCTTAATGAACTGTGAGAAGTGATAGTTATTACTAGACCAAGTCTTTGGTTGTCAGTGTGAGAATCCCCAAAGCCTTCTCTTCTCTTACACATGAACCAGCAATGTTCCGGATGATTCCCATTGTGTGGTGTCAGAGTGAGGCTGGTCCTGAGTCCCCACCAGCCCACAGGGAACCCGGAGCAGAGTGAGGCATGAGCCTTTGTTGTTGAATCCACTAAGGTTTTCAGTTATTTCTTACCCCAGCACAATCTATCCTATCCTAACGGGTACGTCTCATAACTAACATACCTCAAACTATTAAATCCACCTGACTTATATCAAGGTTAAATTTGCCATGAGCAGAACAGCTTGCTCGAGTCTTACAGCTAAGTGAACAGCCCCTCCGTCAGTTCCAGCCTTGAACAATCCCATCATGCTCTCTTTCCCGGCTGACGTGTGCTGAGATCTTGATCTTACAAGAAGCCAGGAGGGTACCCTCGGATTCTATTGAAGAGTTTCCTGAGAGAATTCGTATCTATGGGAATGGCGTTCAAGGGCAAGAAATAACGACCCATCTGACTGTTGCTTCAATGATATGTATTCTTTCCTCAATAAGAAATACAAGCGGGCAGTCATCAGGTTGACATGTGGATTCAATAAGTCCATCAGAGAGCCAAGACTTTTTATCCTTCTCTATCGGCAGTCAGCTGCCTTTTGCTCTCAGGCTTGTTACTTCTTATTCCAAGATGGTACCACCTCTGGAGGTTTTCACATGACAGCATCCAAAGCTTAAGAGGAACTTCTCTCTATGCCTCCTTTTTTTTTTTTTATCAAGAAAGAGCCTCCTGGCCAGGAGTGGTGGCACATGCCTTTATTCCCAGTACTTGGGAGACTGAGACAGAAGGATCTCAGGTTCAAGGACAGTCTCAGCAACATAGCAAGACTCTAAGCAACCTAAAAAGATCCTGTTTCAAAAAAAATGCTGGGGGTGTAGCTTAGAGGTAGAATGCCCCTGAGTGTTCAATCCCCAGTGTGTGTGTTTGTGTGTGTGTGTGTGTGTGTGTGTGTTTAATCCTTCTAGCAGAGTTCACTTAGGTCTCAGTGGCCAAATTCTGCACTGCAAGGCTGTCACCAGGGATTCTAAAACTGGCTGAGAGTGCTTGCAATGCATTCCCTGGGACTGGGCATACTGCTGTTCCAGTGAAATCATGATTCTGTTAGGAAGGGAGATAAGGGAATGACTGTCGTGTACACAGCCAACAGTATTTGCCAGAATAGCAACAAGTTTTAACTGAAAAAAAAAAAGAGCAAGCTATGGTCAAAGTTTGAGAAACACTGAGTTAAATGGGTTCTATTACTGTGTTGGTGATGTAGCTCAGTGTCAGAGCATGTGCCTAGCATTCATGAGCCCCTGGGTTCAATCCCCAGTAACACACACACACACACACACACACACACACACACACACACAGGTTTTATTGCCAAATAAGCTTGTAGTATGCTCATATACATTGTGAATCTCCTAGAGTGAAGTTGGAAAGAAGAGAAAGAAAGAAAGAGAGAGAGAGAGAGAGAGAGAGAGAAAGAAAAGAAAGAAGGAAAGACA
>PVJS01031544.1:0-23328 GCA_004027185.1 Glis glis | reverse complement strand
TATTTTGAAACCGGGTCTCACGAAGTTGTGGAGGGCCTCACTTGGTAGAGAGAGAGAGAGAGAGAGACAGGGAGAGAGAGAGAGAGCGAGAGAGAGCTGAGGCTGGCTGTGAACCCGGATCCTCCGGTCTCTGCCTCCCAAAGTACTGGGATTACAAGCGTGCGCCACCACGCCCGGCCAACTCTGGTAATATTTATTGCGTTGAAACCTACTTTGTCTGATGTTAATATAGTTGTCATCTGCTAATTTGAAGTAATAGCCATGCCAGTTTTCTTTTGATTGGTGTTAGTATATTTTTAAATGAATTGTTTTGCTTCTAAGCTATTTTTCATATTCAAAATAGTTTTATCCTAGGACACATATAGTTCTTTTCTAATCTATAATATTCTTTTAAAAATTAGAGTATTTAGATCATTTAAATTTAATTTGATTATTGATTTGTTTGTGTTTAAATCTATACTCTTGCAATTTTTACTGGTATCTATTTATTTTACTCTTTTACATTAATGAAGTATTTTTAAAGATCTTATCTTCTCTTTTGGCTTTTGGCTATTACTCTTTGGTGTGTTTTTGAGTGGTTGCCTTAGGGGTGATAGTACACAGCTTTAACTTGTCCTAGTATACTCTCAAGTATCCGAGTATAGCCTCAAAATATAAAATCTTTCATGAGTATACTTGCATTTCTCCTCTGAATGCCTTTTTACTATTTTGTCATATATTTTACATATACATTTGTTACAAAACCATAATGCATTGTTAAATTTAACTCAATCATTTATATTTTAAAGAGATATTGAGAAAGCACATGCATATTTTAATCATTTTTGTTATTTTCATCATCTCTTTATTCAGGTGAAGATTTTCATTTGGTTTCCTTTCCCTTTTCCTTAGACTTCCTTAGCACTCCTTGCCTTAAAGCTGGCTGGTCCTGTGTGACACGTCTACTATCTCTGTCCTGTTTCTCTGTATGGAAGTCTCTGGATGCTTTTGAGATTTTTTTCTCTTCATCATTAATTTTGAGCCGTTTTATTACGAGAATCCTCAGTATTGTTTTCTTCGTGATTTTTGTGCATGGATTTTGTTGGATTGTTGGATTCATGGGTTTATAGTTTTCATCAAATTTGGAAAAAATGCCACTATTTTTTCAAATATTTTTCTCCACTTTGTCCTCAATATATACATATATATGGTTCACATGTTCTATTCATTGTTTATTTGATCTCTTTTTTCTTCTGTGTTTGGATCATTTCTATAGCTAAGTTTTCAGGTAAATTAATATTACCATCTGCTAAGTTGAAATACTGTTAGGAACATCTCGAATATATTTAATAGAATTGTATTTTTATTCTCAAGAATTAAATTTGGGTTTTAAATATCTTACATATCTCTTCATATTCATGATCTTTTATTACATTTTGAAACATATGGGGCACATTTATAATAGCTTTTTAAATGTTCCTGATGGAAATCTATCACCCATGTCATTTCAGCATTTGCTTCTATTGGTTGATATAGTACTCTTATAGAAAAAACTTCCTTTGCTTCCCTATGTGGCTGAAAACTTTTTATTAGATACCAAATATTGTGAATTTCATGTTGTTATTTGCTAGTTATTTTTGGATTTCTATAAATATTCTTGAGCTTAATTCTGAGATGCAGTTAAAGTTGCTTAAACATAGTTTGATCAAATTTAGTTTTAAACAGCCTTTAAATTGGAACTGATTTTCTCCTAGTAGTGAGGCAATACCCTTGGAGTACTCTAAACGATGCCCCTAGATTTAGGAGGGTTTTTTTGTCTGCTCTGTGTCAGCTCTGAGGACAGCTTTCAGGTGGTTCTCCTCCCAGGCTTAGGTATTTTATTTGCATACCTGTGCTGGTTAATCAGTAGCCACCTGTTATGGTTTAGACATTCTTTGTATGTGTCACCCCAAATTCATGCACTTTGGAAGTGTGGTTCTCAGTATGGCAATGTTGGAGATAGTGGGACTTTAAGAAGAGGAGCCTAGTGAAGGGTGATTAGGTGACTGGGGGCATTCCCTCAGAAGGGATTAATATAGTTCTCATGGGACTCTTGTTAGATCTTGCAAGACAGGTTCCTATAAGAGTGCAAGTCTGCCCCTGAATTACTCTCTGGCTTCCTGCCCCACCATGGGATCCCTCTTATGCTCAGTCTTATCACAATGCCACCTACCACAGGGCCCTTCCCAGAGCTGAACATATGGGGTTACCTCGTCATGGAATTTCATCCTCTGAAACTGTGAGATAAATAAACCTTGTTTTACACATTATCCAGCTCTGGGAATTTTGTCACAGCAATGAAAAATGGAATAACAAACCGGTTGAGGTGTCAAGGGATTCTGCAGTGCTCACTCTTTTCTCTGCTACTCTGCACTGAGAATTCTAGCTGCCTGAGACTCCCTGGACTTCAAGATTCATCTTGTCAAATTATGGAGCCTCCTGGGCTCCACCTAAGTTTCAGTACCTGCATTGAATCAGGGAACTCTCTCCAGGCAGTGAATTGGTATTAAAAGAAAAAAAAAAACACAGAAGGAAAGATTCATGACACTTGTACAGCAGATTTTATTCAGAGGAACTGTTACAATAAGTATAGGGACTACCATATAGGGCTTTGCAGCAGGAGACAGAAATTCTCCTCAACTCTGAAAATAATAAGGAAAAGTGTAAATTTTTAACTAAAGAGCAAAGTAGGGGTCAGTGGATAGAAAGTTACTAGAAAGAAATATCAGGGTAAGGGGGATTCTGTCTAGACCAGCCTAGCAGGATTCTTGCTGAAGGCAGGCCAGGGTGATCGGGTGTCACTTGGAGAATGGTGCAGGATGAGGAACACAATCAGATACTGAGCAGGGCAGACTCTGGTGAATCTGATTTAGGATGCTTGCAGATACAAATACAGAAGATTAAGATTCAATGTTAGGGCCTTGTTGAGACGTGGGACAGAGGAGCTGGCCAGAATTTGGTCAAGGAGAAAATCTTTGCCACTGGGAAATCATTGGGCTCTTTTTTTTCTTAGAGAACACTGTCCTGAATAGCTGTCTGTACAGAGCAGAAAAAAATCAACATTTTGTATATTTTGTCCTGTTTTTCAGTTATTTCAGGATGAGAGTAAAGTCCTATCCTTCCATTTTGGGTGGAAGATCAAATCCTTGCTTTATTTATTGTATGTATATAATAAGTAAGAAAACAACTGAATTATGGCTTAAAATTAAATGATTCTTGTTTACTAGTTTCTAAAAACTAAAGCTGATGAGCAGTATTCTATGCAAATCATTGAAGTAAACTTTCTATCTACATCATAACCATTAAGAATCAAGGCAAGACAATTAAACTTTCATTTCAAAGCAAAAATATGCTCAGCAAGTATAATTTTATGAGACCGATGAAATTAAGAGTAGCCTGAATATGATATCAAGTATTTCTCCCAATAAAAAGACCTTTATTAACTTGTCATTCATACAGTCTTAAGTTCTTCTTGGCCGTGACATGAACAACCTGGTACAGGAGTCTAAGAGATGCTTCAGAAACTGCTATGCTATTTGTAGGCAGGCCAGATGGGGGAAGTGATGGTACAAACAGAAGTCAAGGTGTGTGTGAGAAAAATTCCCCACTTTGCATAAGCAATTTTCTACTTGAATATTCAAACACAGTCCTTGAGCTTATGCAAGTTTTATGATCATGACTTAAGAAACAACCTTGAAAGTCCTGGCCTGATGTCCTCATAAGAAATTCTATTTGTAAATTCTGGTCAAAGCAGTAAGTAATAATTGTACTATCTTCAGTGGATACCATGAATCATATGCAGAATCCTCATACTTTCTCTATGTGTTAGTGTTTTGAAATCAATAAAAAATTCCCTCATTGATGTTTAAAATTTTTTATTATATTTTATTAGTTTGAAATGAATATTTTTGTGAGTGTCTACATTAAACCTTTCAGATAAACTCAATCAAGAACATTTTTATGGGTTTGTAAATGAACTTCAATAACTTGCATTACTCCTTAGAAGTCATACTTTGTCTATATTTTTCTTTTCTTTTTGTTTTAAAACATGTGCCCAAACTCTTCCTTTTAATGTTTTTTGAAACCGTTAAAGAAGAGCCGTTATCGTAAAGGCTTTGGGTTCCTCCTGGCAGCTGGTTTTCTTCTTTACTTTTTTTGGGGGGGTGGGGACTAAGGATTGAACCCAGGGGCATTCTACCTCCAAGCTATACCACCACCCTTTTTTATTTTGAAACAGTCTCTCCCTAGGTTGCTGAGAGTCTCACTAATTGCTGAATTGCTGAGGCTGGTCCTGAACCTGTGATCCTCCTGTCTCAGCCTCCCAAGTACTAGGATTACAGGCATCAGCATGCCTCACTTCCTCTTCACTCTTTTTTTTTTTTTTTTTGCGGTACCGGGGATTGAAACCAGGGGCGTTCTACCTCCGCACTACACCCCCGGCCCTATTTTTTATACTTTATTTTGAAACCGGGTCTTACGAAGTTGCGGAGGGCCTCACTAAGGAGAGAAAGAGAGAGAGAGAGACAGGGAGAGAGAGAGCGAGAGAGCTGAGGCTGGCCGCGAACCCCGATCCTCCGGTCTCCGCCTCCCAAAGTACTAGGATTACAAGTGTGCGCCACCACGCCCGGCTCCTCTTCACTTCTTAACAGGGCAATTGAATCAGGAACTGTTGGATGTTATCAGCTGAGGCTGAGACCAGATAAGATGACCACCTTGAGTACTGAGAAAGCCTTGCTCTCTATTCTATTGAAGCCTTAAGAAGACAGGTTCTACATTTTATAGATCAGTGAATCTCTAGCATGCATGAGAATCACAATTACCATGAGAGCTTACTTAAAAGAAAACACACAAATTACTGGGCACCACTGTCAAATGTGTGGAACACAAGACATTAAATATCTAATAAATTATGTTATTGATGTTGATGCTAACAGTTCCAGGACCACATTTTTAGAGTTGCTGGTCTGATCATTGGTTCTCAATTCAGTCAGCAATTTTGAGATACCTGTGGAATTTAAAAATGTAGCCATCTCCCAGTGTCTGCGAGGATTGGTGTCAGGGTCCCTTGGGAGAGCAAAATCTGCTGTGGCTCAATTCCCTTGTATAAAATGGCATAGTATGCACATTATAAGTATAATTATAAGCACATGCACCCTCCCATATACTGTAAATCACTCTTAGAATATCTAATACAATATAAATGCTATGTAAATAGTTATTATATAGTATTATTTAGGGAATAATGATTAAAAGTGTGTACATGTTCAGTACAGATGCAATTTTTAAAATTTATTTTTACCCATTTGCTGAATTCATGGATGTGGAACCTATGCACATAGAGGACTGACCATAAAGGCAGGTTGAGCTTTGCATGGTAGTACAGGATTGTAGAAATGATCATGCAACCTGAAACCATGCACAGTAGTGATCTCAATAATCAGTTGTTAAGAAACTATAGTTGCTCCCTGACCTTTACATGTGTTTTATTATCTTGTTAATGTAAAATTTTAAAAGCTAAATTAACAATTATACCATAATTGAAAACATTACAAACATTAATAAAAATATACTTTGTAGAAAACTAATCAAAAGCAATTTGAAGAGTGCTTGCCTTCTTGTATAACTTAGATACTGAGTGAACATTTTTTTCTAGGTTTTGGCAAATTGTCATACTCCTTTCAAAGTTTATATCAGCCTCCCACATTTTATCCTTTGTGCTTTCAGTGGTGTGAAATATCTCAGAGTTCCTTTAATGTGAATTTTTTTGCTGATGCCACTTCCTCTCGGACATCTTTATCCTTTTCTTCACAACCACTTTCCTCATTTATGCTGATAACTTAACCTTCACTAAAGTCATCTGCTGCTTACCTAGAGCTGATCAGGTTGAACAGTGGTGTGTCAATATTCCGATGGTCAGCTATTTCTTTTATAATTCCACTTATGTTTGATTTTCGTTTCACTTCCAGCATTGTCATTTTTCCTTCCTTTGTTGCCCTTTTATCTTTGTTGGCCAATTTGCTCTTTTGATTATTCATGCTTAAAATATGTCACATGGGTTTATCACTGAGAGACACACTTTGCTATGAGTGAACTGAATAACAGATGTGCACTACTGACCAATCACAGCCATGCTTTAAAAAGAATGACGTAATTGGTCACTAATCTCATTGGGCATCTGTTATTTACATAGATTATTTGTGCACTGAAGAAATAGCAGTGTAGTTTGCGCTTTATGCAGTTGCTCACAGTTACTATACCATTGTAACTGAAATTTCAGTGGTGTTGGAGAACTATGTTATTTAACTTAACCATGATAACTGAAATCAGTGTTTGGGAACCATGCAAAAACTGCCTGTAACAGCCTCGCCTCATCTCCACCTCACACTGAAACAGACAGAATCTCTCAGGCTGTGATAGTGTGTTACAATTTCCCTCAGGTGACGCCAATATGCAATCAGATTTAAAACTACTGCTATAGAACAGGGCTTCTCTGAATGTAGTGTTCATAAAAATCATTTGGAGGGCCTATTATTATGCAGATTCTTAGCCTCATCTCAGAAATCCATATTCAGAGCTCTGATACATTAATGGATTATCTGTTAATTCCCTGACAAATTACCTAGAATTCATATTTTTCACGAGCTCTCAGATGCTGCTGCTGCTGCCGCTCCACACTTTGAGCAGCTACCTGAGTGTAATGGCAGCATTTCATCTGAATGTAAAACCTGTAACTGTGACGACTACTTTTGTTGGTATGCAGAAAGCCATAGGAATACTTGTTAGGCAGGTGAAGGAGAGCAGGTCCGAGAGAATGACTGTGAACGCAAGCTGGCTGTCTGATGACTCAGCAAGACTCAGGACCAAACTCCAGCAGGGTTCTCACTTCCGAACATAGACTTCCCAGGACACCAACCAGTAACTCTTCTTGACTTTGAAGTCCATTTCAGTTAGATGTTGACATTGAAAACATCAAGAACTCAACCTGGTAACATATGACTCCCGGTGGTATACAACTTCCCTTCATTTCATCAGTGCCGTATTATTTGTTGTTATGTAGTATAAAAATTAGCACACTGTAAAAGAGCCTCAGATGTTTTCAGATGAGGTGCAAGGAAGATGTGATAAGACACCATTCTGTTTTTCAGTATGGTAGGCCTCTCTCAGGTTAGGTTTTGTATTTGGGGGGATGATATTCAACATCAGGTATAAAATACTGTCCATAAATTTGTTCAGAGATGCCATTTTGAATGTTTTAATTGATTTTGAATGACAGGAATTCATTGTTTTCTATGAGGCTGATATTAATACTTTCATTAATGAAAAATTGTGATGTTAATATAATTTATTACTATGAGCTGATAGCCAACTTAGTAAAATAACCAGAAAGCCCAACTATTTGCCTTGTTAATTTCATCTAATTACATACTCAGTAAATTTAATAAAGATTCTTCACTGAAGCATTTTCAGAATTAAACACACTTGTTTAGTTGATACTCTGTATTCTTTCCATTGTGCAGGGTATAAAGTACCAAGGGCTAGGTGTGATTCAAACAAGAGAAATGTACTTTCTCAGTTCTTGACCCTAGAAGTCTGAGAGCAAGGTGCTGCAGGGCTGGTTTCTCCCGGATTGTGGATGGCCATGTTCTCCCTTCATTCCTCAAGCGCTTCCTTCCATATGTCTGTGTACTAACCTCCTTCTTAGAAGGACAATATTGGCTTAGGGCCCACCCTAAGGGCCTCTTTTTAACTTAATTATGCCTTTAAAGACCTTATCATCAAATAAAGTTATATTCTGAGTTGCTGGGACATGTGAATTGGGAGAGGCATGATTTAGCCCACACATCCAAATAACTTTAACCTCCAAATCTTTTTTCGGTTCCATTTTTAAAATCCTTCTCTCCCTCTTCCTCTTTCCTCCCTCTTGCCTTTCTTCTTTTCTTCGCACTATAAATACCCTTCAGTGTCTGTGCTTCCTTATTAATAGCTGGAGATGCGTGCTGGGTATGATAATTTAATGCCCAATGATGAGGCTCTGCTGTGCAAATCGCAAGAATATTTACTTCTCCACAAATGGCACTGTGCTTGGTGAGGTCCCAGTAAAGGTTAAAAATGTATCACATCATATAATCACACTTCCAAAACCCATTTTCTTTTTCCTAAGAGGAATGATAAATTACCTGTTCATAAAATAAAGGTAAATTTATAGCAAGCCTTGTTACAAAGTCTCCAAAGGTGATGTGAGAATAAGACTTGACCTTGGCTGAATGTGAAGCCTGTGAGTCATATAGAAAGCCGCACTTGTGGTGGGCACAGCATGACTGATGTCTGCTCTTGGCAAACCAGATTTCCTGCGCTTGGTGTTTTATTCCACTTTTAAAGTAAAGTTCTTGAAAATGTAGTTATACCACTAAATGATCACTTGGACTGAGTTTGCCAGATGACACTATTAAAAGTTTAAATTCAGTTAACTCTATATGAGTGATCTACAAGGCAATGCACATTAGATTAGCTTATTTATATATACATTGAAATCCATCATAGGAATGCTGCTGACAGTGATTCTCTTATGATGAAAAATTACAATTAATACAATTGCAGCATCATGTACTTTTCCTAATTTTATTGGAAAGCTATAAGAAACTTCTAATGTACATGTTTTGCATTTTGAACAAATATATTCATACTTTTAAATGCTGTTTTTGTCTTTCTTTTTCTTTCTTTTTTTTGTGGTGCTGGGGATTGAAATCAGGGGCATTCTACCTCAGAGCTATACCCCCAGACCTATTTAATTTTTTTATTTTGAAACAGGGCCTCGCTAAGTTGCTGAGACTGGCCTCAAACCTGTGATTCTCCTGTCTCAGCCTCCCAAGTACTGGGATTACAGTTGTGCATTTCTCTGCCTAGCTTAAGTGCTTCTTTTATAAGGTATTTACAACTTATTTTCCAACTTCAATCCATTCATTGCAAATTCTTTTTTTCTTTTCCTCTTTTTCACAAAATTTGTATTTCCTTAATTGACTCAGTAGCAACAATAAAATATTTTATTCTCTATCTTCTCTGATACTAAATTCCAAGTAATAAGCAATGAATGTTTGAAAAGAAAACATTTCAAAATATTTTATAATTTTCTTGGAAAGCTGGAAATATGATTCATTCACTTTTAATATGCAAAATATTCACTGAGTGCTTATTATGAACTCAGTATTGTGTTAGGCCTTTGAGATACAAGAGTAATAGGAAAGCATCAATACCTTCATACACAATACAGAAATAATATAAAGCAGAAGCTGTTGCTTCAATTTACTAAGATTGTCAAGAACGGAAACTGCAATTGAGAAGACGAAATTATAATAAAATTAATTTCCTCCTCCAGCTCCATTATTTTATAAAATTTCAAACAAATTAAACTTACCTCTTTCTGTGTCTCTGTATTTCTTTCTTTATTACACACACACACACACACACACACACACACACACATTGTGTGTGTCAATCAATTGTGGAGTGGTTTATGTGTAAATTGAATCAAATATTTTTCTTTCATATGTATTTATATTATCAGTAATTTCAAATAGGCAGAGGTGAGTGGAAGATTTTCACCCCTCCTCAACCCCATCAAGGAACTTTATCATTAGTTGGTGCTTTCCAAGGTAACAATAGTCTTCTAAAATGCAAACATTCATTAGCAGTGTGCATTCAGTGAGAAGCTAGTGTTGGCCTTTATTTTTCTTTTTAGGAATATAGTCTATTTGGTGCCTATGGTCCCTGGAGGCAGTGGTTTCCAAACATTTTAGATAACAGAACTCTTATTCATGACTCCAAAATATAAAGTAATAAAAAGGCATTTTCTATTGGTAAAGCTGGGATGGAGATCCTATTGACTCTGAAGAAACTCAGAAACCTTGAATTCCTGGTGCCCTGGGTTTCAGCCCATTACTTTATGACTGTCACATGTCCTTGGATAGTCTATTTTCCCAGCATTCCTTGCAACATTTGCCTATGGAAGACCTACTCTCTTACTTCATTTCTTATTTTATATACTTACATTTTTATTTTTGTGGTACTGGGGATTGAACCCAGGGGCATTCTATCTTTGACCTATACCACCAGCCCTATTTTATCTTATTTTATTTTATTTTTTATTTTGCAACAGGGTCTTGCTAAGTTACCACACACTGGCCTCAAACTGAACCTGTGATCCTCCTGTGTCAGCCTCCAGCACTCCCAGTTTCTTGCTTCAATTCTTACTTAAAATATGGATAATGATATATTGTATTTTGTGTGAATCAAATTCCCTCTAAATAAAAAAGGAAAGAAGAAAGAAAAAATAAAGAAGCAAGCATGGCACTTGAATATATCCCAGAGGACTGAGAAGAATGATCTTCATTTTTTTCTTTTTGGATGATTTGAGAAGAGAAAACTCAATCAGTGCCAACTTTCTGTGACATAATTTGCTCTTGATAAATGTTATAATAAAGCAGTAAATAATTAAATTACAGCAGAGAATATAGCTAATTATTAAACTTGCAGGAAGGCAAATATAATACATTGGAAGTAAGACAAATAAACTTAGAATATTTTTAGCCATTCTATCCAAATTTCTAAAAATACGCCTACGAACATACATGAAGACTCAAGTTCTCTACATTTTTGTCCCACAGGATTTAAAACATACTGTGTGCTAAACTTGAGATTTGTCTTACTTTAGAATCATCTATGAAAATATTTGAATCTTGTTGGAGAGAGGATGGAAGTTGGAAACTTTGTATAAAGAGAGTAATAATTCTCTTTTCCTTTACCTCTGCAGTTTAGTGCATTTTCAAGCAGACACTTGTGGAGAAAATATACTGAAAACACTGAGATTGGAAATTGAATATGGCTTGATAGCTGCAATTTTATGATATTAAGATGATGAAGAATAAAAGTGACATCTCGTTGAATGCAGGGCGGTTATTGCGTTGCTTGAAATATGCAGAAACCAGTAAACCCACTTAATATGCAGTTTTATTAAGCACATATTTTAGTCCCCTCCTTGAATTCTAACATTTGTCAGGTATCATGTTTTACTTCTGAATCACTCTAGGCCCATTTTTTAAAATAGTCAATCCATGTTTATTTTTTAAACTTTTTAAAACATTTAGTTTTCATCTTTTTTTCTATATCGGATTTGAAGTGGGCTATTTTAGTAGTCAACTGTTATGGAACGTGTAGATTAATTGCCATCAAACATCAGGTGCATACATAATGTGTGAGAACTTGTTAAAATGTAGATTTCTGTCCCTATTTCCAAAGATTGCTCCATAATTGGAACTCATGAATCTGTTTTCTGCAGTGGCAGACAGAGGCAGGTGATCTCTGGATACATCGGAAAACTATGAACTTGATACATGTGAACACAGGTCAGAGGAATTTGGAATTTGGTATCTCTGAGAAATTTAAAAACTTGTCTTAAGGGGAAGAGGAAAGGATGACTATTTGGGTGTGATAAATCACCATGCTTACTGCTTTACATATGATACCTTCTTACCAACAGCTTCTGAAGGATGGACATTATCATAACAGTTTTAATATCAAAAGTTTTTTGTGGTACTGGGATTTAACCCAGGGGCATTCTACCTCTGAGCTACACCCACATCCCTATTTTATTCTTTATTTTGAAATAGGGTCTCACTAAATTGCAGAGCGTCTCACTAAGTTGCTGAGGCTAGCCTTGAACCTGCAATCCTCCTGTCTTAGCCTCCCAAGTACTGGGATTAAAACATGTGCCAATTATCATAAATTTCTAAGTACTAGAGGTGGATATTCAATTTACTTTTTAGCTTTAATGCCCAAAGGAATTCTACTCTTTACTATAATCTTATAAAAATCTTCATACCTTAAGAAACTTCCAAGCCATATTCAATGTGTCATCAAACAAATCTGTAAATGTTTGGTATGATGAGGTCAGAAAAAAGAGTTTTATGGGAAATATTTCTCAAGAAATCTTATGAATTAAATCCAAAGAGCTAGTAAGATTAATTAGTGAACAGCACAAATTTTTTTTAATCGCTAAGGAGAGGATGAAAACGAATAAAAGACTGGTAGGATCATTTAATAATTTCTTAATTTTGCACAAGAGTATGTTCTGTCCTCCAAAGGTAAAGGAGATAAGGCATACACAGAAAGTTGAAATTGTTTAGGATTATAAAAATGAAACAGTAAAAACACAATTGAAATTCAGAGATTGAGTATAGAAAAATGAACTTTTATATTTGACACAATGATACTGTGTGCCTGTGTGTGTACATATTTATGTAGTGGGATATTTTTTTTGTCCTGGGGATTGAACCCAGAGGCATTCTACCTCCAAGCTATATCCCCAGCCCTTTTTATTTTTTGTTTGGAAATAGTGTCTCACTAGGTTGCTGGGGCTGGTCTCGAACCTGCAATCTTCCTGTCTCAGCCTCCTAAGTACAGTACAAGTGTGTGCTACCATGCTCGGCTTGCAGTGAGAAATTTTTTATGGTTATTCCCAGCCTCAAGATGCAATTTTCCTTCTCTTAATTGATCTGCCCTGCTTTGCCCTACATAGTTCTTTTTTTCCCCTACTTTTACCTGTCTCTGGTCTTTCCAACTTACAAACTCTTCAAGGATTTTTCATTGCTCTGCAAGCCACATCCTAGCTTCTCCCTGAACCACAAGCCTCTTCCTTTGGTTTTTGGGTCACATCTTTTGCTTATATGCAAATCTGAGGTCCAGCTCCTAATTCCTCTGCATTTGTTCTACCAACTCAGGCTTTTGGATCTTTTCCAGGGCTTTGGTGTATGATTAACATGTTCTCTCATAAGTTTATGAGTAATTTTGTAGTTCAATGCCCTGAAAATCAACTTCCAGAGTTAATCCAAGAAAGTGAGCGACCTCCTCCCATAGCTTCCTGTTTGGATAGGCATACCCATTCGTGGCTCTTAAGCTTCAAGACTATCTCAATATATGATGAGCTTTACCTTCATTTCTTAATTCAGAGTGAAAGCAAAACTCATCAATGAAATAAAACTTCAAAGAGAAAATTTTACTTTGAATATAATCTAATAGGTTTTAGAAAATAGTGATATGACTTTATTAACATTATTAAGAGTTCAAAAGAAGTCAGTATTTTCCTTTGCAAGAATCATCAGCAATTATGTGTAAAATTTGCATCTTCAAGCCAAGATATTAATCACATGAGACTACTACACATTCAAAAGGGTAAATTTGTAAAACAATGTACAATTTCATATTTGTCCATTAGTTAAATAAATGTGTAAGAACACATGCTTTTTCTTCTTCAACCAATTTTTCCTATATATATTTTATGTATATAGTATATAATTTATATATACATGTATAAATGTTATATGTTAATACATATATATGTTAACACATGTATATATCTTAATAAATACATATATGTGTTAATATGTACATGTATATAACAATTCCAGTGTGTTTTGTAACTCCTGTGATTGGTTTCTATTCAGTTATGTAGCTGTCAAGTAAAATGAAAGGCAATCTAGGTATTTTAAGTAGGAGGAGACTAAATACAGAGAATCCAAGGAATTGTATACAGGATATATAGTTGGAAGTCTGGGGAAAGCTGCTGTTAGAGAAATTATAGGGCAGGGTCATTCCCATCATTGGGATTAGCCATAGGTGGGATGGAAATAGAAGATTCTCCAGGAGACATCCACTGACATCCGACTCGGTAGCAGCAGAGAACAGCTTTCAATGAGATCAACTTTTCACACCAATGAAAGCAAGGGCCAAAGTCCAGGCCTGGCATTGCTATTGTTGGAGATGAATAGATTCCCCTGTTGTCCTTTCTGAATACAGCATGAACAACCCCCAATTTCATTTTTTAATGAGAAACTAGCTGGAAAGGAAATCCTTGAGGTCTGTGATTATACTGTGTGTAAACAAAGCACATCTGAAACAGTGAAACCATGATAGGTAGTTATTTACATTGTTTTTTGAAAATTTCAGTAATAACTAATTCACAAACTCACAATAATCACAAATGATTATTCTTTTTGATGGCTCCAGTTGCTAGAAAAGTTACATTAGTTCAAACAAATTTGAATTCCCTCTACAGAGCATACCTTTAAAAACTATAGATGTTTTAATAAAAAATTGTCTTTACTCATAATTTCAAATGTTATTTTTAATGAAGACTGTTTTAGGAATCTCTATTACATTTTATCTTGGCCATGTTTGACAGTAATCAATCAAGGATATTTTTTGAATGGAAGTTTTTTAAGATTCTTTTTTTATTGGCACATTGTAATTATACATCATAGTGAGGTTCACAGTGATAAATACATACGTGTACACCTCATTTGTTGTGTATTTCACCCCATTTCTCCCCCTTCCCCCCTCCCCATAGATAGTCTTTACATCAATACAAGTAACTTCATGTATGAACAGATTATTTGAATAGTTAACATGATCAGATCTTCCCTTTCTCCTCCCCCTCCCTCCCCTCTCTGGATTCCCCTCTTCCATTCCACTAGCACCTCCCTCATTTATCTGAAGTCCTCTTTGTTTCCCAGTTTCTCTCTAGCTTCCACATATGAGTGAAAACATACGGCCCTTCACTTTCTGTGACTAATCTCATTAAGCATAATATTCTAGAGTTCTACCTATTTTCTTGCAGATGACATACTTGTGTTATTTTTTATGTCTGAGTAGAATTCCATTGTGTGGCTATACCATGATTTCATAATCCATTTGTCTGTTGATGGAGACGTGGGCTGGTTCCATAGTTTGGCTACCATGAATTGAGCTGCTATAAACATGGAAATGCATGTATCCCTATAGTAATCTGATTTCAATTCATCTGGGAAGATCCCCAAAAGTGGTATGGCTGGTTCATATGGTGGCTTCATTCCCAGTCTTTAAGGAACCTCCATACTGTACTAATTTGCGATTCCACCAACAGTGTATAAGAGTTCCTGTTTCCCCACATCCTCGCTGGCATTTATTGTTGTTCATATTCTTGATGATTGACATTCTAACTGGGATTAGATGGAATCTCAGTGTTCTTTTGATTTGCATTTCCCTGATTGCTAATGATGTTGAACATTTTTTCATATATTTATTGGTCATTTGTATTTTTTCTTTTGAGAAGTATCTATTCAGATCAATTGCCCACTTTTATTGTTCTTTATTGTTTTAGTATTGAGTTTTTTAAGTTCTTTATATATTTTAGATATTAATCCTCTATCATAAGAGTAGCTGGAGAAGATTTTCCACCATCCTATAGGCTCAATCTGTAGGTTCTTGATAGTCTCCTTTGCTACACAGGAGCTTTTTTATCCGATGCCATCCTATTTACTGAATTTTGTTTTTATTTCCAGGACTTTGAGTGTCTATTGAGGAAGTCTCTACCAATGCCTATATGTTAGAGAGTTGGTCTTATATCCTCTTTTAGCAGTTGTGAAGTCTTTGGTCAAATTTCTAGATCTTTTATCCATTTTGAGTTAACTCTTGTGCAGGGTGACAAATTTGGGTTCTGTTCCATTTTTCTACTTATGGCTAACCATAAGTAATTTTCCCAGTACCGTTTGTTGAAAAGGCTATCTTTTCTTCACTGTCTAGTTTTGACCTTTTCTTTTGAAGATCAATTTGCTGTAGGTATGAGGGTTTGTTTCCGTATCTTCTATTCTGTTCCATTGATCTATGTGTCTGTTTTGTGCCAATACCATGCTGTTTTATTACTATAACTTTGTGATATAGTTTGAAGTCAGGTATAGTGATGCTTCCACATGTTCTTTTCTTTTTGATAAGAATTGCTTTGGCTATTCTGGGTCTTTTGTTTTTCCATATGAATCTTAGGAGTGATTTTTCTATTTCTTTTTTTTTTTTTTTCGGTACCGGGGATTGAACCCAGGGGCGTTCTACCTCCGTGCTACACCCCCGGCCCTATTTTTTTTACACTTTATTTTGAAGCAGGGTTTCACGAAGTTGTGGAGGACCTCACTAGGTAGAGAGAGAGAGACACAGAGAGAGAGAGAGAGAGAGAGAGAGAGAGAGAGCTGAGGCTGGCTGCGAACCCAGATCCTCCGGTCTCCGCCTCCCAAAGTACTGGGATTACAAGCGTGCGCCACCACGCTCGGCGATTTTTCTATTTCTGTGAAGAATGATGTTGGCATTTTAATAGGGATTGCATTGAATTTGTATATCACTTTTGGTACTATGGCCATTTTGATGATGTTTCTTCTGCCTCTCCAGAAACATGGGAGAGCTTTCCATCTTCCGAGGTCTTCTACTTCTTTCTTTACTGTTCTGTAGCTTTCATCATGGAGGTATTTTACTTCCTTGGTTAACTTAACTAAAATGTAATGAATGAATTAAAAGGATAAAACGCAACTTATTGTAAGAGTGATTATGTATCAATTTTAACTACACGTGCCCATGCTTTTATAATTCATTTTTCTCCCTGGAAACTAGTCCTCTTGGGGAAATTCTTCCAGTTGTGTGCTTCCTTCTATCCACTTTTTGACTCCTTTTATCAATGGCTCTCGATGCTTCTACCCCATTTAGAATTTGAGCTCCAAACCACTCTTTGGCATATTTAAGACTCAATCACTATCTGGAGCATGAAAGGGAGGGAAGGGGGAGGGAATAGGGTGGGATTGGAGGGAGGGCTAAATGTGCAATGTGTGCATGTATGATGTTCATACCCTGACATATATCAAAATGTATAATTATAATTTACAATGCACCAATAAATGAACATAAAAAGTTAAAAAAAAGGTGCCATGGAAAAGATAGAGATACTAAGTAACTACTTACTGAAATGATATCACAAATGTGTTGTTGATGTGGAGAACATATGGGAAAGTCAATTGAAAAGCTTTTTTCCTGTGTGCTGTGATATTGCATGTCTAGGTGCAAACGATATTTTCAACAAAAACATACAATAAAGCAAATATCTCAGATGCTATGCAATTTACAAGATTAGGATTTGTCTGTGTTTTTGGAACTGAGGGGTAGAAATGACTTAGATGTCAAGGAAATGTCCAAAGGGGTTAATATTGGAGTGAAAAGTTCAACCAGCTGGGGTAAGCACTTCCATCTTTAGCCGTAGTCCCTAGCAAGTAGAATTACTTTGATATTTTCTTTTTTTAGACTGAGTTTTTAGTTATAGCTTTGTTCTTATAAAATTTCTTAATGAAAACAAATAAAATAGGTATGATTGTTTGTGATTATTTATTTAATTGACAGAAGACAAGACTAATTTTTCTTGTGCACTTATGAGATGAGCACCTACCTTACATGCAGTAATTAATTTTAGCCCTGTCTAGATTTCAAAAGCAGATGTTCCACTTTTACAGGTAGAGAAACTGAGGCTCAGATTGGTTAAAACCTTTCTAAACTCATGCAAGTAACTAGTGTAAGAGTCCCAAATTTAAACTTGGATCTATCGACAACAAAGTCCTTTCTCTTTTCATTAAAATTCAATGCCTCAGGATAGAAGGGAGTATCCTCTATTTGACTTTTATAATATCAGGTTATGACCATCACAAAAGGAAAAAATATCATCTTAATTAACACAGTCCCTTCATCCTAGAAATTTTGCACCTAACCCCTCCACATAAAAATAGTCAAAGGGTAGTTATTTTAAGAAGCTACAGTTATCAAGAGAAGGGTTTCTAGTCTTTCTGCTCAGTTACTGGAGAAGGATTAAAGAGAAAGAATAATGTTCATGAAGGAAAATCACGCTTTATTAATTTAATAGGAGAAAACTAATAGAAAAAAGAAGTTTAACTGAGTTTCTCTGTGTTAAGCACTATATTAGTGGTTTTCCTAGATTTTCATATTCATTATTCTCTCTCTAAAGTTTGAAAGGACAACTAGGGGTTTGAAAAATTGTGTAATTTCCCAACCAGCCCACAAGTAAGTGATATGGTCAGGATTTAGACTCATTATTCTAATTTCAAAACTGGTGCTCTTTGCTTATTGATTAGTATGTAGGTAACACTTTAATTCAAAGGTTATTATCATCAGAGATTGGATGAGGTTGTTAAGCTGTTTTAATTTATTGAGTACTTATTATAGTCAAGACCATGTTTAATTGCTTCCAGAATAGTGCTAGTCTTTACGTCAGTCTGTTGATATAGACTTTCTTATCCCATTTTACAGTTTCAGGAACTCAGATTAAGGGATATAAATACTGATGTAGTAAGTAGGAGAGTTCTTGTTCAAACTCAAATTTATTTCCAAATTATGTTTTGAATATTAAACTACAGTGCAGATATATAATATACATTATAAATTTTCCTAAAATAAGGTTTCAACAATCAAATCAATTAGGAAGCAATGAAATATTGTGATTCTAATGTAAACATTTAAATAATCACTATAAAAACAAGTAAAGATTTGTAGAGATACTTTATTATATTTTTTCAAAAAGAATTAAATTATTATGTACCTGACTGCACCTATATAAAAACTAAAATGCTTATGGGCAAGTCCTAGAAGATTACAAAAAATAAAGACAAGTTATTTGATAAGTTGGTGATATTATAGATTATCTTTGCCCAAAACTTTACTTATTATATGGCTATAGTTTATATTTTATTTTTAAGATAATATTGAAAGGTAAAGTCTTATTTTTAAAATTTACATGAAGTTTAAATCATGTAAAACATTCATATTAGTAAGTATGTTTTTGCTACAAAGTAAAATAAATTTTGTATGTGAGCATAAAAACAAAGAAATCTTGTAAATTACACTAACTTCTGGGTCTCTTTCATGTATCTGAGTTTTAAAGCCCTTGCATAAATTTCATTTCATGCCATTTTTTAAAAATATGTCTTTTACACAACTTGATGGTGTATATAAGATGAAAATGAAGCATTCTAAGCCCACTCAACCACAATTATTTTCATTAAAATCTTTTTCTACTTCAAAATCTGCATGTAGAATCTGAAGGCTTAGTTTTTGAAACTGCAAAATATCTACACAGTGTTTTTGTTTTTCCAATCCTTGTGAATCTTTACATTAGAATATGTTTTCCTATGCCTTTAGTAATATATTTATGGGTTAACTTATGCTTCCAATCATCACAGATTAGAAACTTTGACCAGCTTTCCTGCTAATAAAACTGAGAAACGGTAAGGGACATTTACCCAGATTCATAAAAAGCCAATAGGAATGCTTTTTCCCTAAGGATTCTTTTAGACTTCAGAGCAGATGACCCAGTGGCTGAGAAACAGAAAGGGACCTTTAAAAAGCTTATGAAGCAGGAGGAACAACAACAACAAAAATCAAGTTTAGTTCACTGTAAAGGTGGGCCAATTAAATCTTCTGCATTTAGTTGGGGTCCTGAAGGGTTGTGCTCTTAGAGTAAGGTGCAATCAAAATAATTTAGCCTTGAACAGGTTTCAACCCAGTTTTGAATCACACCAAGTCCTGACATTGAATGAAGATCCTCCCAGAATTCTAGTATCTTTAGCAGTTTACTGGAAGTAAATCTGAATCCTCTCTTGAGAATTATATCATTATCTGACAGGACATCTTGTTTCTACACTTTTAGATTTATAATTATTGACACTGTGATGATGCATAGTTAGAGCTTGTTAGCCAGAGTAACTTATTAGCTAGAGTGACTCCATATTTGTTACTCAGAATGACCTCAAACCTGGCCCTAAAACAGGGAAGTTGGCCTTGAAAAAATTAAACCAGGACATTGGCAGGATAGTTAATGGATTGTCGTAACAACATATTGTAACTTACAGCGTTATTGTTATCTTGCTAACCGCCTATTCTTGCTTCTGTACTTTCATTATGCTTGGCTTGCTTGGTGTACGCGAATACTATGGGAACCATAGAGGCTTCCCACCCCCTGCTATAGAAATCTGCATGGGAACCTCAGTTTCACCCTGAGCTTGTATTGTATCTTACCCTATATAAGAAAATGCTGGAGGGCATTCAAGTACTTCACTGGGCTCTCATGCCTGTGTGGTCTTACTGGCCAGTAATAAAGACTCTCATTTAACACCTTTGGTGGTCTGATTGGTATTTACTGGGACGCTACCTCGCAACAACACCTTTTAAAAATAACAGGAACAAAAGTAGTTAAGAGGACAAGAATAAAAATAAAGAAAAAGCAATGGGCAGTAGAAACACACGAATAGAATTCCTAGTAAAGAACTTATCAAACATAGCCTTAAAAATAACCATGCTTAAAGAAGATAAAAGATGAGATCAGAGATTTTAGGAGAAAATTGGAAGCTATAAAAAATCAAATGGAATTTCTATAACTGAAAAAATACAATATTTGGAATGGAGAAATCAATGGGTAGGTTTAACAGTAGATTGGACACAGTTGAAGAGAGAATTAATTAACTGAACTATGACTGCAACAGAATCAATGAAAGCTAGAAAACAAAGGAATAATATCTTCAAGGTGCCCAAATAAAATAAATGCCAGCTAGAAGGCTCAACCCAGGAAAGTTTTCCAAAGATTGAATTTTCTGTAAAGATTAAAGACAAAAACAATTTTGGTGCACCAATTTAAAAAATAATTTTTATCATTTCAGGATTAGATAAAATAAACACAAAATATTGATTTTTGATAATAAAAACACCCCAAATGGAAGGCCAATCATGCAAAAAGGAATGAAAAAACATTAAACATAAGGGAAAATATACATAGATATTTATATTTAATGTATAAGAGAACAATAACAATAATTTATAGGATTTAAAATATATGTGGAAGGAAAAAATGACAATAATAACTCAAAAATCAGAAGGAGGGTGACAGGAGATAAATTATTCTGGCACCTTGTACTGTGTGACAACAGGGTTAGTACACCAATTAAGCTCATTCCCACTCCTGGAAGCCTTATCGCTTTCCCCTTTATTTCTCTTCATGGTACTATCAGCAGCTGGCTACCCATGCATGTTAGTTATTCATATTTCTGTCTATTTCATTCATTACTCTATTTCTGTCTCTATTTCTAGTAGTTGCCATCAACAACTAGAATTATATGTTCTTCATAGACATTTATTCAAGCATTTAATAATAAACATAAGATATTTGAAAAGTTACTTCTTTCTACAATACAGTAATATATAAATTGCTCATATGTAGGAAGTACTGTTAAAAATAATCTTAAAGTGGTCATTTGGAAAAGGCAAATGACCTTTTGCTCTGACCTTGATCTGTCTTTTAATTATGACTTATCAAAATCAATGAGGTTGGTAATGTAATATATTGACATAATCCAAGTCAACATGGCATTTTAATGATAGGCAACACATGAAAAATGAAGGTAAAAATGGATCATAATATCATGGCAAATATGATTAATGATTGTCTTTAGAAATGTTAATGCATTTTATTCTGTAGAATACCAGAGCTATTTGTGTTACTTTATGTATATATTTGTCATTTTACATATATATATACATATATATGTATTTGTAAATTAATCTAACTGTAAAACTAGGTTATCATCTTGTCTCTCTATATAAAAATAATTTATTGGCGTTTCCTCATGATGATACAGATTTTTAATAGACAATAATTTTTCTCCTCATAACTACATAGAAATGTGACAAAAAGTTTTATTTTTTCATCTCTAACAGATTTAATTTTTAAAGGAATAGATTTTGGGAGACAAACCTGGGGTCAAGTATGGGATAGAAAATAAATGTAAGTATAAGCTGTTTTGCTAATCGTTTTATAATCTAAGTCCAGAGAATGCTCTGTTCAAAGCACAGAGATCGAGGTGTTACTTAGCAAAGCTGAAGATTTCAGTCTCTGGATTTGGAATTTAGACTGCAGTCCTTGGTTTTGGATGAATCACTGGGTGTGTGGCTTTTAGCCAGGCCTGAACAGAAGAATGGCCACTTGGCAGAGCTGGAAGTTGATGAAGTGTTTGGTGGTTTCATGTGTCACATAATTACTGAAGTTCTTCTGCAAAGTGCAGGGCCAGGTGGGGTTGTACTTCCTGCCAAATTTCTTGTTGATACGGGCTGCAATGTCCTTTTCTCTGTTGTAATTTCCAGCCCCTGAGTAGTGCACTCTGCTGAGTCGTGTTACCTCTCTGTACATGTCTGTATGTTTTTATTTTTTATTGATACTAATGTACATATTAATGGGGTTCAGTGTGCTATTTCCATACATGCACACAGTACATGTAATGATCAAATCCAACCACCACCCTTTTCCACTCCTCCCCTCCCCTTCCCAATATCTGTCTTCCACATTCAGGTTGACTTCTTTTAGCTTCCAAGTGTGAGGGAGAACATGCACTATTTGTTTTTTGTGTTTGGCTTATTCCAGTTAACACAATGCCCTCCACTTCCATCCATTTTGCTGCAAAGAACAGGATTTCATTCTTTTTTATGGCTGAATTATATTTTGGTCACACAAGGTTACTGTGGGGCGAGGACTGGCTGCCTGCCACAGTCTCCTGGGGAGGTGTGGGCACTGACCCCACCCAGAAGGAGCTTCACCTTCATTACAGAAGCAAAGGCTCAAAGGTTCCTTGCCGGCCACCAGAAAGTTCTACTGAATTAAGATATTTGATAGTATTAAGTTCTCCATATCAACTATGTATTTTTCAATTAACAAAGTCATATCAGTGGGAATACATCTTTTTGGAAAAGAGTAAATAAATAACATTCCCAAATCAACCACCTGGAAGAAGTTCAAACACTTAAAGATATAAACTTTAATAAAATGGCATTTACCCATCAGAGTCCTGACAGGAGAAAAGTGGACCTCATACAAGAGTTAAGGAGGATTTAATGAAAGAGTGGGAGATAGGATTTTCAGTGCTGGTAAGGGACGGTGGTGCATCCCAGATGAGAATAAGAATCTACTCATTTGTTTTTTTAGTGGTGATTTTTTTAAGTTCTCTGTATATTCTAGATATGAGTCCTCTATCAGAGGGGTGGCTGGCAAAAATCTTCTCCCATTCTGTCGGCTCTCTATTGAGGTTCTTGATTGTTTCCTTTGCTGCACAAAAACTCTTTAATTTAATGCAATCCCACATATTTATCCTCATTTTAATTTCCTGTGCCTTTGGGGTCTTGTTGAGGAAGTCTTTACCTGTGCCTATGTGTTGAAGTGTTGAGCCTATGCCTTCTTCGAGTAGCTGCAAGGTCTCTGGTCTGATTTCTAGGTCTTTGATCCATCTGGAGTTGACTCTAGTGCAGGGTGAGAAAGTGGGGTTTATTTCTATTTTTCTGCATATGGTTAGCCAGTTTTGCCAGCACCATTTGTTGAAGAGGCTATCCTTTTTCCATTGGGTGTTTTTAGCCCCTTTGTCAAAA
>PVJS01031543.1:0-23330 GCA_004027185.1 Glis glis | reverse complement strand
CCCCCTGTCTCTCTCTCTCTCTCTCTCTCTCTCTCTCTACTTAGTGAGGCCCTCCGCAACCTTGTGAGACCCAGTTTCAAAATAAAGTATAAAAAATAGGGCCGGGGGTGTAGCACGGAGGTAGAATGCCCCTTGGTTCAATCCCCGGTACCGCAAAAAAAAAGGGGGGGGGCATGTCCTGGGTTTCACCTTTCTCCATACTCTCTGGACCAGCTCAAGTTATAATCACATGGCTGGCTGCCTGGCTCCCCTGGCCACTGCCTGTCTGTGTCTTTGCTGCAGGCTGGGAGTGAAAGCTCAGGTTTCTGCAAGATGCTGACAACATCGGCAGAGTGTAAATGAGCCCTGCTCATTCCCTTTCCCTTTTCCTACCATCTTGTTTCTTTTCTTTGGTGCCAATCGGCTGGAGGTTCAGGTGTTTGCTAAGCCGTGCTGAAATCACAGAGGGAGAAGATAGAGAGTGGACTAGCCCTGCCTTGCACCACTTGCTTCTGTTCTGTTGATGCCGGGTGAGGGAGGAGGTTCAGGTGTACACTGGGCCCCACTGACACCTGGTGCGGTCAGGATGTGGAGCCTGATTAGTCAGAGACTGGTCTCCATGTGGGGTGGGCTCAGCTTCCTGATGGATCCTGCTGGCCTTACCCTGGAGGGGAATTGGGGTGCCTCCTCCTGCTCATATGGGGGCTGAAAGGAAGCTCTGCCATCCTGGTCCTGTTGAGGGACTGCAGTTCTGTTGGAGACTGACTTGAGCAGTGCAGTTACTGCCCAAACGGATGTCTGCTGTTAGAGGGCCCTTTGTCTGGGGAAACAGCTTTCTCTTGTTTGTTTGTTTGTTTGTTTGATTTTTGTCTGTCTCTGTGGGTGGTTCTGGGTGGGAGGGTTCTGAAATATCATGAGATGTAGATGAGGCAATAAAGAACCCAAGCAACTCCCTGCTGTGTGGCTCCTCAAGTCCTAATTCCCAGGGCAGTCTCTTCTGCTGTGTACCTTCACAGGGCGAAATGCTGGTTGGCTGCATTATGATTTCTTAGCTTAGAGAGGGAAGAACTGGGGGAACACAGCTCCCTTGTCTTGGTCAGAACCAGTAGTTATCCAGTGTCTACTGACTGGAGCAGCAGCTCGAAATCTCTGTTCATACTATTTAGGCGGCGAGCAACAACCCTCAGCCCGGTTTATCTTCGGGCTCAGTCCTAGTAGCATTAGGTCTATGGCCCTAGCACCTTACAAGACCTGGCTTCCTTGAGGGTAAAGTTGTGTCCTACTCATTTCTGGGTTCCCTGTATCTACCACTGTGCTGCAGAGGTACAAGCCTGGGTTCTCAATGAATGAAAACAGAGTCCCCTAGCTGAGCTGGAGAAGGCTTCATGCTTGTTATGTTATGCTCAGACCCTTTGTCCCGGAGAGACCACCAGGAGACCAAGCCGTATGCAACCACAGAAAAGCCATTTATTCAAGCTTAAGCTTGAGTACCCGACATAAACTAACACAGCAGTTCAGTACAGGGACTCTGAGCATGTTTTTGCTTCAGTTTTTATATATTTCAAACAAAGAGCCTCAGTTTCTCTCTGCTAATTGGGTAGTTCCACGTGGGTTTGCCTGACCTTTACCAGGATTGGTTTTAGATACAGATGTTCATTACAGATTGGTTAGCGGCTGGCGTCGTCCTTGCACATTTTACATTGGGAGATGTTTTCCCTAACTTCCCAGACTGTTACAGTAATAGTAACCACAACAACCATTAATCTATAGAAGGCCATCTTGACCTCAGTCAGGAGGGTCCCAAGTAAGGACGTTTTGTTTTCCCAACAGATATTTGAGTCAGGGGGTTTTCACCAAGGACATCCTGTTATTTTAGCAAAGGCCTGAGTCAGACTTGCTAGCAATTTTGCTTTAACTGTTTAAGTGCCTTTACAGTTACACTCCTGAGGTGCTTTTCCAGTGGAAAACGTGGGTGGATTCTGACCCTGTTTGTACCCCGGGGATGTATGATGTGCAGGTGCACAGGGTCTGCAGCCTCCTGCAGGTGACTTGGGATTCGGAAGCCCCCCCCACTCACCAGGTGCCTCCAGCTGCAGCACAGCCTCCTTTCTTGCCACGTGCTCCTCCAGAGGTGTGCTTAACTCTGCAGGGCGAAGCGGCACAACCTCGCTGCCTGGTCATTATCCACATGAGGACAGCTGGAGCCGCCTCTAATATCAGTGGTTGCGCAGGGGCTTGGATAGCAATTTGCTAGCAGGGAGGCTCCTGGTTGTGGTTTTATGGTGGACTGTGGGTGTATTTAAGGAGATGTATCACTAGGAGAGGAGGCAGAAAAGGAGAGAGAGAGAGAGAATGAGAATGAAAGACAGGAATTCAGAGAATGACAGCTGGCCATGACAGCCCGATAGAGGAGCAGAGCAAGAAGTAGTACAGAATGTTTTTGCTTCGTTTTCCCTTTTTCTCTAACAGGCTCTCAAGCGAGCTCTGGGGCACTTTTTTCCTTTTCAGCATGAAAGACCCAAGAATAAAACATCAAAACCTAAAATGGTATTAGTTGTAAGAAATATTGATGGAATGCCAGGAGTGTTCTAGATGCCATTGCGAGCAGAGGGGGCTGCTGTCTGCCAAAGGGGCCGCTGCTGGATCAGGCAGGGACAGGCCGAGAGCAGTGCGGTCCAGCATCCTGCAGGCTTCTGCAGCTGAGGCTGGAGTGACAACGCTCGCTGCACCACTACTGTGTCATTAAAGCCATTGCTGATATCAAACAGGCAAGATTAGAGGGAGGAAAGAGAAGCCAGAGATGACTCGGCTTCAGCTGGTAACGATGATCAAATTTAATAAAAATGCATTGGTTTAGAATTAGTATGAATTTTAAAAATCTCATTCTTTGGGTCTTGATGATCCTTCGGGCTCTGTGCTCATGAAGCTGGATATATAGGAAGCAAACATCTCCCTCACTCCTCCTCCCAACTGAGCCCTGAGCCAGGCTCTGGACAGAGACACAGGCAGCCTCTTCTGGAACCTTCTTCTCCACTTTCCACTGTTCCCTGCAACCTCATGATTGAAGCTACTGCTCCTCACGATTCTTTACACACGTCTCTGAGTTCCAGGAAGCAGTGCCCGGCTATATCCTGTCTGAGATTGTTTTCTAAATATTTCGCACAACGCGTGAAGAATCTCGCAGTGCCTGGTTCCTGCAGTGCTTGGGCCAGAGCGGGGCTCCCCGGTGGGCGCTCAGTGAATGAGGGCTGAGGATTGGCTCCTGCTTTGTCCTTATCTTCAAGTCTCTGTTTCCATTCTGCGGCCGCTCAGCGTAGTCTGCTCTTTCTGGGGCCGGATGGGCTTGCATTTCCAGAAGGACGGTGGCAGGAAATTAAAACCTGTCACCAATCACTGCGACTTGTGGTGTGTCCTTGATAAACATAGTCACAGTCGCTCATGGTTTTACTAAGCGAGAGAGGGGAGAGCAGTGGCCAGACAGCAGGACACCTCTGCCACTTTCTGGTGGGATGAAAACAAGGTGCATTACGCGGTGGGCCATATGCAGGCGATTCTAGGGACGGAGAGCTTCCCCCCCTGGAGGGGACACCCCTACTTGACAAGCAAGGCACCTTCTGCTTACAACAAGGCTTATTCCATCATTAATAAGAACAAGTAGTCGTGGAATCACATATAATTATTATTAGTGTAGACAATGTTTTCTGAGCAACTATGATGTTCTAGGTACTGAGTTCTTCTCTTTTTTCCTTCAGCTTTATCAAGGTAGAGTTCCTGGGTTTATCTCTTTAGAGTTCATGTCCTACTTTTGCTCACCACAAACGTATGAATTGTGATTCCCATTGTAACTGGATGATGAAATAAAGTCTCAGACCATTTAAGCAATTCACACAAAGTGGCGTTGGAGGTAACAGTGGGTCACCAGCAAACCTGAAGTGACACCCTTCTGATGCCCATCTCCTCAGGACACTGGAGCCACAGGCAAAAATGGCCAAAGTCAAGATAGCTGAGTTGTACCTCGGGGACATTTCTCAGTGTCCCCTTGGGAGCACCCTCTGGAGCTTCAGGAGACCAGCGTCACACCAGTGATCGTGCGCTAGTGACAGAATAGACATGATAGTGGCCGCACTTCCACTACATGCCAGATCGTTTTTGTTGCTGTTTTTAACAAACAGTCATCCTTTGGTATCTGTGGGGGATTGGTTCCAGGACCCCTGTGGATACTGAAATCTGTGAATGCTCTAGTCCTTTATAGAAAACAGCATAGTATTTACATATAACCCATGCGGTCCTCCCTTCTACTGTAAATCATCTCTAGATATACCCATGATAACTAATGCAATGTAAACATTGTCAGTAGTATCTATGTTGTATCAACTAGGAAATAATGACAAGAAAAATCTATTTTAAAATATATATTTTAGCTGGGCGTGGTGGTGCACGCTTGTAATCCCAGTACTTGGGAGGCTGAGACGGGCGGATCCGGGTTTGCTGCCAGCCTCAGCTACTTAGTGAGGCCCTCTGCAACTTAGTGAGACCTTGTTTCAAAATAAAGAATAAAAAATAGGGCTGGGGGTGTAGTTCAGAGGTAGAATGCCCCTGGGTTAAATCCCCAGTACCAGATATATATATATATATATATTTTTAAATATATATTTTGTGTTGTACCCAGGGACATTCTACCTCTGAACTATATACCTCACACTATTTTATTTTTATTTTGAAACAGAGTTTCACTAAATTGCTGAGGGCCTCACTAAGTATCTGGGGCTGGCCTCAAACCTGTAATCCTCCTGTCTCAGCCTCCCAAGTACTGGGATCATAGGCATGTGCCACCCTGCCTGGCATTTTAAAATATTTTTGATGCAAGATCCGTTGAATCCATGCATGTGGAACCCATGGATGGGGAGGGCCATCCGTCCATTGTCTTGGTAAACAGAATCTGCAAGTTTGTGAAGGGGTATGATAATTCTTCACATCACAGTCAGATAAAGCTAGATGTGTTTGAGTTGCAGGCCATGTCTCAGCCGAGCTCTGGCTATAGCAGACCTGAACTCTGCCAGCTCTCATCCCAGGCTGTCCTGCAAAGCCAGACTTGAGCACAGCCACACTGAAGCTCTGCCCCATGAGAACTGAAATTTCAGAGGGCGAGTGTTGTGGCTTCAGTGTCTCATGTCTCCATTTCCAGCTTCATTTCCTCTGTTCCTCCTTTAATTTCCTCCAGGGGCAGCTCCACCATCAGAGGCGTCTGCGTCCCTTCCTTTCTTCCCCTGACTCTGCATGGAGGTTACCCCAGGTGACACTGCTCACCATCTCTTTGCTTGGGAGTCTTTAACACCTCTCACCTGTCAGGTGACAGGACACCCAGGGAGTGCCATTCTCCTGTGTCTTGTCAGAGGAATGCTGATTAGGCCTGGTGGAAGTCTCAGTGGTGGTCTATTGGAGCTGGTTAGGTCCTTTTTGGGAAAACAAAACCAAAACACAATGGGCTAACATTGGGATTAGATGAATAGTGAACTTCCCAAGCCTAAGATCCTTTCTGGGAAAACAAAACCAAAACACAATGGGCTAACATTGGAATTGGATGAATGGTGAATTTCCCAAGCCTAAGACTTATTTCAGGCCATATAGTGCTTCCTACTAGGTCAAAGGCATCTCAGAGCTGTCCAGACCCTACTGGGCATGATGCACATGAGGTGAGAACTCAGAGGCTTGTCCGTGAGTCTGACAAGTGTTTGTTGAGAGCCTACACTGCTCCTGCCCTGCACTGGGTACTCAGCTGAGGGACTGGGAGTGAGGGGAGTTTCTGAGACAGTAACAGGAATCTATGGAAAGGCACAGTCCACTTCCTGTTGCTGTAACTGGATACCACACAGTAGGCAATTCATAAAGAGTAGAGACAGATTCATTTCTGGAGGCTGAACAATGCAAGATCACAGCACTGGTATCTGGTGAGGGTGGCGCAGGGCGTGGTATGGCAGGGCAGAGCCTGCATGCTAGCTTGGCCTCCCGTCCTCCAGCATGAGGCTCACTCTCCTCCCCCACCTAATCTTAATGACCTCCCAGAGGCCCCTAAATCCAAATACCATCAACATGTGAATCTAGGGGTTGAGTTTCCAGCACACGAAATTTCGAGGGACACATTTAAACCATAACAACTACAAAATGAGCTTATACTCTATCCTACAAATAAATAGGAGAATATCCCCTAAAGAAATTCATTTTCCCAGTAAGATAATTACCACACTGACCACCAAAAATAAAAGCCTAGTTAAAAGATTAGGGTGGACCATCTAGAGAGTAGAGCATATGCACATGTATGTACACACAAATGAACATTTAGAGAACACACACATATACATATGCATGTTATATACATATACACACAAACATACAGATATATACACCTATATACATAAGACATACAAGTATGCACACTTGTACACATACAGATAGGAATACCTATGGCCACACAGGTACATGCATATAGACACACACAAACACACACACACACACACACACACACACACACACATTTCCACATGGATTTTTTTGTGGGGGGGTACTGGGGATTGAACCCAGAGACATTCAACCTCTGAGCTAGACCCCCAGCCTTATTTTATTTTTTATTTTGAAACAGGGCCTCACAAAGTTGCTGAGGCTGGCTGTGAACCTGCGATCCTCCTGTCTCAGCCTCCCAAGTACTGGGATTTCAGGCATGCGCCATCGTGCCCAGCTTCCACCTGGCTGGTTTGTCTGTTGTCCCAGTAGAAGGGGCCACTGCATGATGGGGAACTAGTATCAACCCCAGTATATTCTGGGCCCTTGGTGAATATTCGTTTAGTGAATGAGTAACCCCCGATGACGGTGCATTAGAAGGACACTAAGGAGTGCATGTACCTGTGTTTGGAATGCATGTGATGGTGGTCGGTTGGTGTAAGTCATTCCTCCATTGAAGTGGTCATAATATATGTAATTATTAATTACAATTATTAATTACATAATATATGTATAATATATGTTTTTGCTTTGATAAAAGATTGTGGTGATAAGGAATAAACCCTTGGTTGATGTTTTAGGATTCACATGGTTGGCTTTGCATACTTTTGCAGTTGTAATTTTCCTTCTTGTAAACTTCAGTGGGCACATACCATTCTGATCTCCACTTAATGTTACAAGTATGAGAAGGTCCCAGAACAAGAATTTGGTAACTAGAAATGACTTGATGTGAGAAGAGGCATCAAAGGAACACGAGGAATGAGAAGATGCACACAAAACAAATGCACAGGCGTGCACACACAGAAAAAGCATTTCTTAGCAGGAAGCTGGGACTGAAGAGGTTTTGCCCATCTTTATGGGTACTTACTATACTTTCCCAGATACTAAACCTTTAAAACTCATGGCAACCATGCCAGTGGGCAATATTTACATCATTTTATAGGTGAGGGGGACAGAGATTCAGAGAAGATAATTACCTTCCCCAAATCACACAGCTAGTTTAGTGTCACACCAAATATTGAAACCCCGTCCTCCTGTTCTGATTTTCAGACAGAGGGTATGATTTGGCTAGCCTGGAGTTTGTGTATTTCATGGGAAGTGTTTCCATGTGGTACCTTCAAGGCAGCACACATATCCCTTGGTGAGGTGGTTATGTGTGCACGTATGTCACATCTAGACTCTATTATTTTGAACTGAGGAACCTCTGTATTCTGTTTCCCTTCCTTTGTTCAGAAACTGGGACAGAGCAGTCAGGGCATTCAGTAAACATTATGAATGAATGAATGAATGAACCAATCAAAGAATAGGGAGATTTGGGGTCATTTGTGAGAATAGTTTCCTTAAATTGGGTTGAGAAGGTCAATTATTCTCGTGAAAAACCCATATCAAATAAGAGTCTTAGAGCTGGAATAAAAACCTAGGAATGTCCAAATCTAAACACAATACTCTCTCCACTATCCCTTGGGAATGGTGTCAATTAGTAAAGGCCTCTCCTAGGTGATGGGCTTGACGCCCTTCTCTCTCCACTCACAGAAGAGGGTACCATGCTGCACAGGAACTGGGGGTAAACTGACATCCTGATTCATGCTATCAGTCCTATTCTGGACAAACTTGCTGATCCTAGATGGGGCAGCAGAGAAGCAACCCCGACAGATAAACCCACAGCATAGGAAGCCCTATGATCGGTGTCCACAGGACCGGGGGTGCTTAGGAAAATGAAGAAACAGATAGGACATGAGAGGTCAAAGGAAGTTTCTAGAGCAGGTGTCTCTCATACAAATAAAAAAAAAAATGAGGAGGTTCAGAAAGGCAGCCAAGGTGGGAAGGGTTCTTCAGCCCAAAGAAATAACATGTACCATGCAGGGGTGCAAGAGGGCCCGGGACTTTGCATAATGACAGCAGCTTGATGGAGCTGGCCCAAGGGTGTTTGGGGATACTGGGGGAGGAAGCTGACAAATCAGAGTAATACCAGAGAGCCAAGAGACTGAGGCCAGAAAATGGCATCCTTGTATTCAATGAGAAACAGTCTGATTTCCCTCTGTAGGTGAAGACGGTGCAGATTTCACATGGCTCTTTCCCTTCCCATGCATGCAAATTAATATTGCCAACGAGCCTCTCTTTGTAAGGCTTTCTTTCTGGCATGATAACTAAAAAGGAGGCTTGTGTGAAGGAGGAGCAAATTGATTTTGGAGCCACGCGCCTCTCTGCCTGAGCCAGAAAAGCAACAAGCCTTCTCTCCTCCAAATGATGCACCTTCTCCAAAAGCTGTCTTGTGATGGCTCTGACAGCTCCTCCGTCACCACTCTGGCATTCTGGGTGTGGGGAGTGAGCAATGAGAGGGACCGGCGCCCGAGACAGAAACACACGCACACCCAGGGAAGGTAAATGATTGTACACAGGACATTTATCTCTGAGGTTGTTCCCCCAGCAAAACCAATTACTGGCCTTTTCCTTGCGAACGTGCGCCGAGTATCAACTTGTTGGGGGCTGCAGTGAAAAGATGCTAGGATGCATCTTTGTGATATTCATGAGTCTGCTGAGAGTTCCCAAGCAAAGAATTTAGTATTTCTGGGTTTTTGCAGGTGGGAAGGGTGTAAAGCGCATTTAAGAAGGGCTCTAAGGAACCAGGTGTTGAAGTGACACTTTTACAACATACACACTTGGGGATTGCAGGTGGAGGCTGGAGTCATTCTGGGAGAGGAGGAACCGATCACATGAACACAAGACCTGCTAAAGGGCAGATTCGCTGTCCTTGGAGAGAACTGCCGGCCGGAGGTCTTTCTGCAGAGCTCACAAGTAGGTGGGGAAGGCTACCTAGCATTAGCCTCCATGCTAAACTGAGAAGCAAACTCAGATGTTGTATAGGGAGATGCAGGACCTACCTTCAGCCCTTATAGAAAAAAAAATGTTACTAAAAATTTTATTACCTGCTAAAATCATTTGTGTTTTGAGCCATCAATGGGGCTGGAGAACTCATGGAAGCCGAGCTGATACTGTGGCTTCATGTGCCTTGTTGTCATTTTGCATTTTGCACACCCAGGCCTGGGTATCATTGATGCAGATCTGCCCTATTCAATACTGCTCTTCCGCCTCTCCCCCAGGTTCCTCTCTGCAGGCATCTCCTCCCCTCCCCTCAGGGGCGCTGCCCTTGGTCATGCACTTTCTGTGCTGCATGAAGGTATCAGCAGAGGAGACCCAGGGCCCTGGGGCATTGTGTTTGTCCCGAGGTGCTGCTTTTGCCTTGTGTGTTTACAAGAAGCCCTATAGACTGGTGCTGGCTTTGCTTCCCTCCTCGCTTCTCCTGTGCTCACAACGGTGAGCAGAACTCACAGAAAACCTGGGCTGTGCCGAGTGGGCAACTGCAGTGAACAGAAGCGGGGAGCTGGGCAGGAGAGGGACCCTGCCACAATGCCGAGGGAGCAAAACCAAAGTCTCCAGCCTCCCTTTGATTGAAATGGACTCACTCTCTCCTGGAATCAAGGAGATGCACCAAATTCACATTTCTCTTAGCAGGAAATAAAATTAGTAGAATGAAAAAAATGTGTTAGCTCTGATGGGGATCTCAGAGACTCTCTCTCCTGGAAATTACAAGCTGGTAGCTGGTAAGCATATTTATTTGATGTTTTGATTTTTTTTTTGGTGTGTGTGTAGTGCTAGGGATTGAACTGAGGGGCATTCTACCTTTGAGCTATACCTATAGCCTTATTTTATTTTTTTTATTTGGAAACAGTCTTGCTAGGTTGTTGAGAATCCAGCTGGCCTAGAAACAGAGATCCTCCTCTCTCAGTCTCCCAAGTACTGGGATTACAGGTGTGTACCATGATGCCCAGCCTGAATATTTTTATTTTTTTATTCATCTTTTGGCTTATTTTCATAAGTTGATTCCCGTGAGCAGAGTGCACTTACCCCAGAACCCCACTGTCCCTATCTCCAACGGGTCTACCTTGTTTACTGGCAAGACCATCCTGGTTTTTGGAAGCATTAGAGTGTGTAATCCTTGTTCTTGTCAATTCCTCTTGTTTTACAGGTGAGAAAACTAAGGTCCAGGAAGGGAAGTACACTGGTACATGCCCTGTGTCATTGGAAAGGGTCAAATGTTGAGTCATCTCTTGACTCCTTTGTTCATGTGATTCACTTTACTGAGAGGTGCTAAGTCCCGAGATGACCACACTGCTTCTAGTATATGGCCCAAGAAGGTGCAATTTGACGTGGACCTTAACTACCTCCTTGGTCTCATGGATCCCACCAAGCTGCAGGCTTTCTCTCCCATGCAAGGGGGAACTAGCAAGGAGAAGAGGACTTAGCTTCTTTACTGTTGCTGAAGGTCTGGGGTGAGGCACAATTGCAATGAATGACATGGAGGCCGCCTCCTTCATGTGAGATGTTTCTTCCCGATCTCAGATAGAACCTCTACCTTTCTAGGACTCCTGCCTGGCCCTCTTCAGTTTCCTCTCCTCTGGAGGTATTTTCCTGTCACTTGATCTTGCTTATCCATAGTCTGTTGAGCAGCTGATGCTTCTTGCAGCCTGCTCCAGTCCCCAGAGATGGGGTTTTGGGGACTCTTGAACTGCTCCCAGCTCTAGCCACCTTGCTTCCAACTGCCAACCTTCTGCTCTTTCCCACGGACGTTTAGACCTGTTTTTTCTTAGTGTACAAGACTCTCTGGACAATACAACTTTAAGAGGCAAAATGGCTCTACACCTTGCCCTCTTAACTTTCAGTTTATGAGGGGTTTGAACCTTGTGTTCAGATTGGCATAGAGAAGAGGCAGACAGAAAGAGGCGGCTTTAAGTTTGGTGGGCCTCCCAAGGCTCAGGAAATTATCTTCCTTTACCATAGAGCCCCCAAAATGCTGCCACCTTATGGCTTTCTGGAGGAACTCCAGAACAAATATTGATCCATCCATCCATAAAATAATACACTGCAAAAACAATGAACAAGTCATCAGTCTATCTTCAGGGGTTTTAAATCTCGGTGGATGGGGACAGATAATAAAGAAACCATAGATTAACAAGACAATTCATAACAATGACCAATGGGAATGGTGTGATTAAACATGACAGGCTTGCTGAGGCTTCTTTGAGTGACCAAGAAAGGCCTCCCTCAGGAAATGGTATTTGACCTGAAGGAATACAAAAGAACCGAACTTGGACTCCAACCTGAAGCTCTGAGTCCCAGACAAAAGAAAACATGTGTGCTCTTAAGAGCTTGGGGCTGAAATGAGGTTAGTGCATTAGGGGGAGAGAAGGCAAAGCACAATTACACAATTACGATGTGGAAAAGCACAATTATAGGGTTGGAGAATAAGTGAGATTAGTCAATCACAAAGAGTGAAAAGTCGGATGTTCTCCCTAATATGTGGAAGCTAGGGAGAATGGGACTTAGAAGGAACTCCAGACAAAGAAGGAGAAAACTTTAATTGAGCAAAGAAGGTGACCTAACTGAGGCAGATGGGAGAGGGGAAGAGGGAAATCCACTAATGCACATGATGTGTATAAACAAACTTATCAGAGTCGATCACTATGCTGAGCACGGACGGAAAGGAGGGAAGGAGGAGGGAATAGGGTGGGATTTGAGGGAGGGCTAAATGAGCAACGTGTGCATGCATGCTTCTGATACCCTGACACTTACCAAAATGTATAACTACAATGCACCAGTAAATGTAATAAATAGAAAAAAATAAAAAAAGAAGAAGTTAAATTAGAGAACTAGACAATGCCTGGATGTAGAGAATTTGGATTTTTTTCCTAAATGTTGTAGGAAGCCATTCGAAGATCTTAAGCATAGGAATGGCATGATGCGATTTATGTTTGAAATGTATTATAAGACTATGAGATGTAAAGTGAATATCAGGGAAATTTGCAGCCTGTTGCTCACTTGCTGACTTTGATCAAGTAAGTTGTCACACCGTGGGAAACCATGTGGTAAATAGGTGGGCACCTCTACCCGGCAGTCAGCAGCAACTGAGGCTATTCATCCAAGGACCTGCAACACAGCAAATCTTGCCAAGAACAATGCAAGTAAGCTGGGAGCAGATGCTTCCATAGTCTACCATACAGAGGAGACCCCAAAAGTACCAGACAATTTAATTGCAACCCTCTGGGAGACCCTGAGGTAGAGGAGGGCTTGGCTAATCTCTGCCCAAACTTCTGACCCACCAAGTTATGAGAAAATGAATGTGTGTGGTTTCAAGTGGCTATTTTTGTGGTCATTTGCTATACAGCTGCATATAAATATTATGGAGTATTTTTGTAACTAGTTAACTCTGAATGTCAGAAGCTAATCAAAGTATTTGCAATATTTAAGCAAATGACTAATCATTTTCTTCCCTCCAGAAGAGAGTGGTAACTTGAGCCACAATGATCTCATCTTCTTCATATTCTTGCTCTGGCTTCAGCACAACAAAGACTTCTTCACTCTATCTGCTCTGAAATAACGATTTGGGATTGTTGTGTAATCTGCACATATTGTATTCTTTAAATGGCTGGGTTTTGAGAATAGCGGAGGAACCAATACACTTTTTATTAAAATTGTAAAATACTTTTGAGAGTCATGCATACCTGAAAACAGAGAGAATAAGCAAATCCAATTGGTACCAAAGAACCATGGAATTCAGTCTAATGAAAAGACCCCACTTGACCTTGTACCCAGTGGCTGTTTTGGAGGATAATGTTCAACAGACACATTATTTGCTCCCGTCACCTTGCTTGGGTGGAAAAGGCCTAATGCTGAACTTTGAAATGCTAAAGAGCTCATTCATAATGAACTTGCATGCTAGGAATTTTCCATGTGAAGGTCACATGTTTCCAGTGTCACCGACCTACTCCCTCTAAGCCCACATACCCCAAGGAGCACAATGGTCCAGCCACAGAACTGGCACCATGGGGCCATGCTATAACCTTTCCCTTGCACCAAGGTCTCCCTGGCCATGAGTCGCTGCATGGTATCCTTTGTGGCCTCACAACACTGGGCCATTGTGGGTTGTGCAAGGGACCCACTTCTTAGACTCAGAGGTCATCCCTGAATAACATTGGAGCTTCTCCCCAAGTTCAAGGGCACACAGCACCCTGTGTCACATGCCCACTAAAAAAGCTAAAATCCAAGATCAGGGCTCCCATTCTAGTGCTCTTGCCCCTATTCCAAATTGTCTTCCTGATTGTACAATTTTACTGATACTGTCTTGCGCCTCTGGGCATGACTGACAGAACCCTTAAAACATGTGCAGTAGCGGTGGTGTTGGAAGTCACCCAGATTTTCTATCCTGAGTTGGGGATTTAGTTTTCTTTATTCTTTAAAGGAAAGAATGGAACATCCTCTTATAGCATCATGAAATAAGAGGTGCCCCCCCCCAGTAAATCACAGATATTTTTGACAACTTTTTGGGAAGCAATTCATAATATCTATCAAAATATAAAAAGGTACACACATGTTGACTCTGAAATGAAACTTGTACAGATTTCCCTTCACTCTACATCATCTTAGCAAAAAATACTGAGAGCAATCCCAATGTCAATCACTGGGAAGGCCCTTAACTAGATTACCGCACTTCCTTACACTTCAATGTTCTCCAGCCATTGACAAAACAAAGTAGATATGGGGAAAAACATCGATGCACTCAAAGTTAGTAGAGGCTACTGTTGGGAAGAGAAAATGAAACAGGGGAAGGGACTGTAGGAGAGCTTTCAGTCTTCATTTTATTTTGTGCTGTTTTGCTTTTTGTACACTGTACCAATGCTCCTTTTAAAATACCAACAAGAATTGTCTAGTGGATAGATGAGCCATTCTTTTTCATTTTATGCCTTTATATATTTTTAAAAACCTGACAGATTGTTATTTTTATAAATTGAAACATATAGTGCATTGTAGACGCTTTTGAAAATACAGATATTGGCTCATAACTCTACCACCCACCACTTTCATTGTGCCATATGCCTGTTCAACCTTTTCATTAGGCAAATTTTATATAGTCAAATACCATGGTGTTTTTTTCTTTGATGAAAACAAGATTACATCGTAAATACCTTTTACAACATAAAATAACAACTTTCAATGATATTAATTCTTCACAGCATCATTATGATTATAGAATATTCAACTTCCTAGATAACTTATTGGGCCAGCCTCTACCTATTGTATATTTAAATTGTTTTCCAGAGTTTTTTTTATGTAGTTTTGGGTTTTGTTTTGCACTGATTCATACATATTCATATCCCCCCCAAACCTTAGAAGTATATATACTGGTTAAATCCTCTACTTCAAATAATTCTAAATTTTATGGTGTTATTCATATCTCAGAAGCAAACAAGAATTTTCATTCACCTTCATCAATGCTACACAACATAATGGCTACTTTTGACAATCATTTTAGTTCTTAAAATTCAGTTACATTAGCAGGGTTTTGTAGTATGAACTATGAACGCTGGCTTCCATGTACCCATTAAAATGCTGGTAAAGACAAAGTCCTGTCGTTAGGAAAGACTCCCTTTCATTCATTTATTTAGGCAATGTTTTTTGCCTATTCATATTTTCTTTTACTAAATTTCAAGTGTACTTTTATTGGTGCCCATCATAACGAAGTTCAGAGTGATAGGGACATACATGCACAAAGCACTTGGTGAGCTTCCCCTGCCCCCATACAGGATACTGAGACTGCCATTGATAATTTCGTAAATGTACTTAGAGCCAGTTGAAGTGTTTCCTTCATTATTGAGTGCAAGGCTCTGTTTTTAGAGATTGAGGACATAACAAAGGACGAGACCTCTACTAACCAAGTAAAGGAAAGCGGGGGCCAGGATGGAGAAGTACACAGAGAGCCACTTTAGGATGTGGGGTCAGGAGGGCCTCTTGGAGGAGATGACCAGAAGGGGCGGGTTACATGAAGACCTGGGGGAAGCATGTTCTGAGTGTGGGGGAGAGACAGGAAATGCAAAGGCCTTGTGTTTGCATGAAACAGTCATAATTTTGGTGGAGCAGAGAAAAGGTGATGGCATCTACAGCAAAGAGAGTGGAGCGGTGACTGAAGATGAGGCTGGTGCCCAGGGCCGGGAGGAAGATGGGGAAAGAGTGCTGATTCCATGCTAAGTGCAATGGAGACTCTGGCAGGTTGGTTACTGGGTAGTGCCGCCTCATTTACTCCTTAAGATCTCTGTAGCTGCTGGGCAGAGAGAATTGGTTGCATGGGGTGAGTGGTAGAAGTTGGGGGGCTCGTTAAGGGGACATTGCAGTTTGAAGACAGGTGATGGTAGTCCCAAGTGCAATCAGAGCAGTGCGGGTGGAAAGAAGTGAACGGGTTCAGGGACATCTCCAGGCAAAAGTGGTCAGATAGGGCACTAGAGGAGAAATGGGGAGTGAGAGGAAAGGAGACATCGGGCATGGATCCTGGGATTGTACCCTGGAACCCAGTTGAATGAATTAAATATTTATCTAGAAGTCAGGAGTGGTGGCGTACACCTGTAATCCCAGTACTTAGGCAGCTGAAACAGGAGGATCACAATTCGAGGCCAGTCTCAGCAACTTAACCAGACCCTCAATGACTTAGTTTCAAAACAGGAAATATAATAGAGCTGGGGGTGTAACTCAGAGGTAGAACACCCCTGAGTACAATCCTCAGAACCACCAAAAAATTGTATATATACATATATAAGTTTATATGTGTGTATATATATATATATATATATATATATATATATATGTAATGTACACACACACACACACACACACACACACACAGAGAGAGACACACACACACACCTAGAATGAGAAGACTGTGGGAAGAGAAAAAGGGTTGGCAGTGGATCTGGGAACTCAGAATCTTTGTTTCGGACATGCTAACCTTGATATTTCTCTTAGCACACACATGCGGGTGTTGACAGCAAACAGACCTCTGCAGCTCAGAAGCCAAATGAGAGATGGTGGCCAGTGAGAATGAAGAGTGTGTTTGAAGCCACGGAGAGATGAGATCATCCAGGAAGAGAGAGAAGAAGAAAGGCAAAGAGAGAGGAGGGTTGGAGAGGGGAAGAAGGAGAAGAACGGAACATAGGGGAGGATCAGGAGCCGGAGTCCTGAGCTGCTCCACTATTTGAAGGAGTGTGGAGGAAGATGCACCATGGAGGAGCACCCAGTCATGTAGGAGGGTCACAAGGAGTGTGGCATCGCAGAAGCCAGGCGGAGAACACCTGTCGAGCAGGACGGGGTGGTCAACTGCCCCAGCGCTGGCCTCAGAGCCACTGACCAGAACAAGGTGACTGTTGGAATGTGAAGGGTAGATACTGTGGCCATCACAGAGGGCCAGGTGGATGAGCGGCCTGCACACTGAGATCGTACACCCAAGCTTGGAAAGAGATGTGTGGCTAGAAGCACAGGTCCCTGCAGCAGGCAGCGGGGCAGGTGGGCAGGGTGGCATTTCAGTTTTGTTTCATTAACTTTTATTGCAAAATATAACACACAAACATAGAGATAAGATATGGTTATATATAGTTAAATGAAGAATTTTAAAGCAAACAGTGTCCACATGGTGACCTGGATTCCCAGCTCTGTGTCTTTTTCCTCCACCTGGAGGTAGCCATTCTCCTGAGCTGGTGATCCGCATTCGCTTGCTTCTTTGTGTGTGTGTGTGTGTATATATATATTATTTTTTTTTTTACCACAGTGGATGTATCCTTAAACAATATAGCTGCTTTTCCTGGTTTGGGACAATATATAATGACAGTTACATTGTATGCATTCTGGAATTTCTTTACCTGGGTATCACATCTGGGACATTTCATCTTGCTGCAGACTATAGAGAGTCATCTTTTTTTTTTTTTTTGCGGTACCGGGGATTGAACCCAGGGGCATTCTACCTCCGTGCTACACCCCCGGCCCTATTTTTTTATACTTTATTTTGAAACCAGGTCTCACAAAGTTGCGGAGGGTCTCACTAGGTAGAGAGAGAGAGAGAGAGAGAGAGAGCGAGCTGAGGCTGGCCGCAAACCCGGATCCTCCAGTTTCTGCCTCCCAAAGTACTGGGATTACAAGCGTGTGCCACCACGCCTGGCGAGCATGATCATTTTTATTGTTGTACTGAAATTTATGGCATGGAGAGACCATATGCCCTTTATCCATTCTACTCATGATGGGAATTTGGGCTGATTCCAGTTAGAGGTGACTTTTGGCAATGTTACTCTGAGTCTTCATGTACATGTATATGGTATATACCATACATATATGTGTATATAGTATATAATATATAGTATATAGTATATGTATGGAATATGTATAGGATATATTCCTTAAAGAATTGCTGTATCACAGGCCGCACATGCCTTCAGCTTTAGGAGATAGAGGCAAACTGGTATTGAAAATGATTTTACTAATTTGTAATCAGCAGTGTATAAGAGTTTTTGTTGTTCTGCATCTTTGCCCCACTTAATAGTAATGAATATTATAATAATGATGATGATGACATCAGATGGGTGTACAAAGTTATTTTTATTGTGTCTTTAGTTTTTGTATTCTAATTTATCATTTTTATTTATTGGCTACTTGGAATTTCTTTGTGAAAAGCCTAGTCTAATATTTGTGTTTATCTATTGGCTTCCTGTCACTTTTTAAAATGTTCATTTATTGGCTTTTTGTTTTGTATACTTTGGATACTAGTTCTTTGTTGGTTACGTGTGTTAAAAATGTTATTTTGTGCCGGGTATGGTGGCATAGGCCTGTAATCCTAGTACTTGGAAGGCTAAGATAGGAAAATCGCAAGTCTGAGGCCCTCGGCAACTTAGTGAGACTCTGTTTCAAAATAAAATATAAAATAGGGCTGGAGGTATAGCTTGGAGGTAGAATGCCCCTGGGTTCATTCCCCAGTAACAAACACACACACACATACACACACACACACACACACGCACGCACGCACACACACCATAATGCTATTATCTTGTGTTTTTATTCTTTGTATGGTGTCTTTTAATGAAAGAGAAGCTTAAAATTGTACCTTTTAAAAGAAAATTAATCAAACCGGTAGGAAGATGCATGGCTGGGAAATTCCCTTTGACCTTTAAGGTACCCACTGGGTCACTCTACAATGAGAAGAACATGAGGATGTGCTGTTAAAGAATGGGGACACCAGCTTCACTCTTTGGGTGTGGAGCCCTGTGCTAATGAGGGTTTCACTGTAGATTTCAGATTTGGGCAAGCTCATCTTGATGATGACAAGCATGACAGTTGATCCTGTTGTGCACTGAAAAAAATGAAAAAGTAAAATGAAATGTCAAGGCATTTACCTAAGCCAAAAGAATGTGCAGGATTTTCTTTTTCTATTCTTCTAAAAGGAATATTTGAAGATGTAGATCGTGGGAGAGGAAAAAGAGCACCTGTTTCAGAAATGTCAACAGCCATCGGTAGTTCTTAGTCAATGATAGAGTCTCTCAAAGGGGTGAGAAAGGGTGCTTCCCAGGCCTGCTCTGGTAATATGATAGCCTCTCACCTGTGTGCGTCTGAACCATGAACCACCACCCCCATCATTATTTTTTAGTCTATTTGACCAAATCTATACCTATTTCCTCCCATTTCCAAATCATTGCCTGCCATTCAAAACCATGTAGGCGAACTCCGGTTGGCATTCGGTTCTGTATTAATGCATATTAATGGGTGGTAATACATTTCTACCAGTGCATATATTTACTTGAAATACAATTTTCCATCTAATGCATTTTATTCACATCGCTGCATGGTAACTGCATCCAGAATAATATCATCAGTGATTATTCATTACCAAAATAATATATCGGCACCAAACAGCAGCTTTTAAATGACTTCGGAGATTTTTTTTCTTTAAATTGAACATGTTATTATTACACAGATAGAATAATCCTATTATCCACACTAACTGAAGACGACAGCTTTCCAGGAAGCTATTTCACAAAGCTGAGTTCAGGTGGGGACTAGGGCTTTCTGCTGACTGGGGATGAGATGGGGTGGGGGCAGGGAGCCGGTCATGGGGAAAGTGCTGCTTTGGATGTGAGTGCCCATGTGGGATGAGCAGATGGAGCAGAGAGCAGGTGCGTATTGGGTATGGCTCAAAGTGTGTGTGCTTTCTAAAACAAAAATCGAAGGTAAAAACAGATGCGTGTTTTGTGAGAGAGAAGAGGGAGGGGACAAAGAGAGTGAATCAGAGAGAGAGAGAGAGAGAGAGAGAGAGAGATTTGGGTCTAATAGCAAAAAGTGTAATGTAGGAAGAACCCCTGGGATTATGGAGTAAAGTGACAAAGCACCCCACTTTTTACTGGGAAATTTCTGGATGAACTGCTATGACCTGCAGCCTTCATTGAGTGTCATTTCTATCTTACAATCCATTTTTCTCTCTACATGGCAGTTATTATTACCCTCCAGTTTCTCAGATTAGGAAACAGAGGCTCAGAGAGATTCTAATGAATTGCCCACCGTTGTATATTTAGTACATGCTAGAAAGGTAATATGACTCCAAATCCATATAATTATAAATCCTGTGTGTTCCTTCCATTGGATTCAAAATCAAGTAGTGGCTAAAACTCCTAGCTGTTCGAATTCTAGTCTCATCACTTATAACTTGCAAAATGTAGGGCTTTGGGCTAATCGCTTGATTTGATGATTGCCACTTTCCTATAGGCATGTTTTGAGGATTCAATGACATAGAGTATATGGAGAATCCTGGATCATAAAGAATTGTTCAGTTACTAGAAATAGGTCCTTTTTTTTTCTCACTCCATGTTCCGGGAATTAACTGCTGGAAGCTTCACAGCTGAAACCAGAGAAGCCCGGCTAGGCCGTCCACGCACCCTGGTGACACCGTGTCTCCCTGGTCCCCGATCTATGCCCCCTTGCCACGGGCAGGCTGAGAATGGAAGCAGATTTGAGCCTTTCTTTGCCCACAGGACTTACCACCACCATCCATACTTTGGAGGTTAGACAAGCAGGAGAATTGGCTGGCAACTAAAGCTCACGAAAGCAACCTAACTCATCTTGTGATTTCATACTGGTTTTCCCATTAAGCATACATTGAAAAGTCTTTAAAAATAAGGATGTCAGAGATTCAGTCCAAGAGATAAGCCCCAAGGTGTTGGTGGTTTAAAAAATTACCTGAGCATCTTAACATTCCACTACAACTGAGGATCACAGGTCTAGAAATTGGTTTAAGATTGAGTTTATAGATGGGAAGATCAGTAAGGCAAACCTTGAGGACCAACACACAATGGGGGTGGAAAGCTGAGTGGAGCCCCAAAGCCAGCCTTTGCCCAGGTGACTGAGTCCCCTGACCAGGCACCTGCAAAGTGAGAAGACAGCACATTAGCTATGCTGTCGCATCCGGGTGCCAGGTCAGCTGCTGAGAACTGGGAAGAGTTATTAATCGCCTAGTGTGGCCGACAGGGAACAAAGACCTCGCACTTGCAATTTTCTTTCCTCTTTTGACCTAACTTTTTTCTTTTTTCTTCCCCTTCTACCTCCTATATGAATGTTGTCAGTATTAAAATGGGAGTCACTTTTGTCAAACTCTAATAAAAATAAATAAGTAAATTAGGCTGGGAAGTTTAATAAATAAACTAGGCTAAGAGAGGATCTCATGCATGTGTGCCTGAGGACGAGAACTGTCACAGAACAGTCTGCCAGAACCACAACTTTGCACGGAGGCCACTCCAACCTTACATCACGTACTTCCACAAAGACATCTGCCCGGCAGCTGCAGGTCCAACTGTTACCAATCCTTGCAGCCAACCATAATTGTTTCAAGACGACTTACATAATCAATCCTCATTTTGCTTTTAGAAAGTTCCTCTTGCCTTGGCCTCTTTGAATACACCCACAGTTTACTACGGCACGGGTATTACTGTGGCAATGTCTATGCCCAGATAAATTCGTTATCTTTGAAGAATTTGTTTTCATTTGTTCTTTAGATTAGCACCTATATGGATTTTTTAAAAATAACTTTGGTCGTGCATGGTGGCGCACGCTTGTAATCCCAGTACTTTGGGAGGCGGAGACTGGAGGATCCGGGTTTGCGGCCAGCCTCAGCTCTCTCTCTCTCTCTCTCTCTCTCTCTCTCTCCCTGTTTCTCTCTCTCTCTCTCTCCTTAGTGAGGCCCTCCGCAACTTCGTGAGACCCAGTTTCAAAATAAAGTATAAAAAATAGGGCCGGGGGTGTAGCACGGAGGTAGAACGCCCCTGTGTTCAATCCCCGGTACCGCAAAAAAAAAGAAAGTATAAAAATAACTTTTAGTTTGTAAACTGTCATAGAGTAAAATGGACTTTTTGGTGTATATTTTAACATATATATGGATTTGGATAACTACCACCATAGTAAGAAAATAGTCCTGTCACCTCAAAAACTACCTACACACTATTCTAACCCCAGTTCCTGACAACCACTGATATGTTCTCCATCATTACCTTTCTGTCTGTCTGAGCATGTCATATAAGTGGAATTATAATGTATAAAATCTTTTTGAAACCAGCCCCTTCCACTCTGTTCTTGAGAGTCATCAAGTATCAATGGTTTGTCCTTTTAGGATTTCTAACTAGTATTTCTTTGCATGGTTGTTATCATATTTTGTTTAAACATTAATTCATGGAAGGACTTTTGGGTTGCTCCCAACTTGGATAATTTTGAATGGAGCTGCTGCAGACATCCAATACTAGACTTTTTGTGTGTGTGTGTGAATACAAGCTTTATTTTCTCTAGGATCACATGGTAAATGTATGCTTTATAAGAAAAAGTCAAACAGATTTTGAGAGTGGCTGTGCCGTTTTTCATTCACCCCAGCAAGTTATGAAAGTTGCAACATTTCCTATCCTTACCAGAACTTGGTACTGTAGTTTGGTATTAATAATTCTAGGGGCTGGGAATGTAGCTCAGTGGTAGAGCGCTATAGGCACTTCATGAAAGAAGAAATACAAATGGCCAATAAATACATGAAAAAAACGTTCAACATCATTAGCAATCAGGAGATGCAAATCAAAGCTATACTGAGATTCCATCTAACCTCAATCAGAATGGCAATCATCAAGAAGTCAAATAACAATAACTGTTGGCGAGGATGTGGGGAAATGGGAACTCTTCTACACTGTTGGCGGGATTGCAAATTAGTACAGCCACTATGGAGATCAGTGAGGAGATCACTCATAAATTTGGAAATGGATCCACCATATTATCCAGCTACACCACTCCTGGGTATCTTTCCAAAGGGACTGAAATCAGGATATTATAGTAATACATGCATATCCATGTTCATAGCAGCACAATTCACAATAGCCAAATTATGGAACCAACCTAGGTGTCTATCAACAGATGAATGGATTATAAAATTATGGGATATACACACAATGGAATTCTGCTCAGCAATAAAGAAGAACAAAATAATATCATTTGCAGGAAAATGGATGGGCCTGGAGAACATTGTGTTAAATGAGATTAGCCAGTCACAGAAAGTGAAGAGTCATATGTTTTCTCTCATATGCAGACGCTAGGGAGTAATTGGTATACCAGAGGGAATTCAGATAATGGAGGAGAAACTTAAGTGGAGCCAGGAAGATGGCCTAGGGGAAGGACGGGGGATAGGGAGGATCAACGAAGGAACCACTTCCATTGACATTATGTACATATGTGAGAATATCAATGTCAATCTCAATACCCTGTATGGGGAAGGGGGGAGTGGGGAGGGAGCCGGGGAAAGCCCGCCAAGTGTTATGTGCATGTACGCCACTATCACTATGAACTACATTATGATGTGAGACTATAATGCATCAATAAAAACCAATAAAAGTATTATAAAAACAATTCTAATAGGTGTTGTAAGGACAACTCATTATGGTTTTTTTTTTTTTTTTTTGCGGTACCGGGGATTG
>PVJS01031542.1:5578-23430 GCA_004027185.1 Glis glis | reverse complement strand
CTTCTAGGGAGGCATTGCACCTGACAAAACTCTATGTTATAGAACATCAGATACTTCAGGAATATGAATCCAAACTAAACACACACACACACACACACACACACACACACACAATTTAGTTTGAAATAAGGAACAAAGAGAAATCTTGAAAATGATTCCTGATGTTATGCATAAACTTCCATTTCTCTCTTATTATTTCAGGATCCATGGGGGATGTTGTGCTGACCCAGACTCCGCTCTCCCTGCCCGTCAGCCCTGGAGAGCCGGCCTCCATCTCCTGCAGGGCCACTCAGAGCCTCGTACACAGTGATGGAAAAACATATTTGAATTGGTTCCTGCAGAAGCCAGGCCAGTCTCCACGGTGCCTGATCTATTTGGTTTCCAACAGGGACTCTGGGGTCCCAGACAGGTTCAGTGGCAGCGGGTCAGGGACAGTTTCACACTGAAGATCAGCAGCGTGGAGGGTGAAGATGTTGGAGTTTATTACTGCATGCAAGGTACACATGTTCCTCCCACAGTGATACAGCCCCGAACACAAACCTCCCCTTGGGGCAGCCCAGCTGCCACACGTGCTGCTTGTCTGGGGAGCTGCACCGCAGCTTCTCCGTCTGGGTGGGAGGAAGGTGCAGGAGGACGCAGGGAGCAGGGTGCAGCCCAGGGCTCTGCACCATGAGTGCTTGGGCAACAGCTCGGGCACCGCATGTCAAGGCCCATCAGGGACGGCAGCCTTGGCCTGGCGCAGGCAGAGGGCAGAGTTCAGGAGGACAGCGGTGCTTCAAGTGGAAACAATATCCGCTGGAGAGTAACTAGCAACCATGCAAAATAGAGCGCTCCCTAGCAGAATGAATGGAAGGGATGTATTTTCCAAATCCTTTCTGTAACTGTCATCATAACGCTACTCTTTATTTTCTGCAGTACTTAAAAGACATTGGCATAAAAAGAATCATTTTGTGTTAATGTGAGCACAATATGAAGATGTGTCTCGTGAGAGCAGTAATGTGGAGGATGAAGACGTGAAGGAGCGGGGTGTGGTAATGCCCCTGAGGTTAAACTGGCATCGACTTATATGAAACTCTTACAACTGCAGTATAGTATATTTCAATCCGAAGGTAATCAAAAGAAAAAGTAAATCAATAGTAGAAACAGTAGGAATAAAGGGAAATAAAATTACAATATGTCACTAAAAATAGTGACCAATAAGTGAGAAGATAGTAATGCAGGAGTGAGGGGCAAACATCCCATAAAAACAACAGGAGACACAGCAAACAAAGAGCCAGGGGCAGAAGGGGATCACACTGCTCCTCAGTATGTTCAAGGGAAGAGATTTACCTTCTAATCAAAATATATAGATGGCAGAGTAGAACTCAAACAGAGCTTCTCTCTGTGTTGTATCCACTAATCTCCCTTTGCAGCTAAGAGCAAGCACAGCTTCCAAGTAAAAGAATGGAGAAGCTATCCGGTATAAATATCAAGCAAAAGACAGGAAGAGTAGGTGTGCCACTCTCAGACATACAGTTTTTTTCAAAAATTGTTAATGGACACAAGGAATCAATTATGAAATCATAAAGGGTCAGTTCACCAAGAGGATAAACAGTTATAAACACATATGCAGCAAACATCAGAGCTCCAACATGTATGTAAAACAGTGACAGACTTGAGAGGAGACATGGACAGCAACTCACAAACAGTGGAGACCTCGTTCCTGCACTTTCCTTCTTTTTTTTTTTTTTTCCTATTTGTACTGGGCATCCAACCCAGGAGAATTATACCTCAGAGCTACACCCCCAGCCCTTTGTATTTTTCATTTTTTTGGAAACAGGATCTTGCTAAGTTGTTGAGGTTCTAAGTTGCTGAGGCTGGCCTTCAGACTGCCATCCTCCCATGTCAGCCTCCCAAGTACTGGGATTGTAGGTCTGTGCCAGGCTCCTGGGTCATTATTGTACTTTCAGTAATCCACGGTACAGCCAGAGAGAATGTAAGTCAGGAAACGGAGAGTGTCAACACTGCCACAGACCTAAGGGACACGCACAGCACACTCCACCCATCAATGGGAGATTTAGGATTTTCTCAAGCGCACATGGAACATTCCCTGGACCCTTCACACATTCAGTCCTGAAACACTTCTTAGTAAATACATACAGACTTGGAGCAAACTTTAGGCTCTTTTTTGTGTGTGTGGTACTGGGGATTGAACTGAGAGGTATTTTACCTCCTAGCTATACCCCCAGCCCTTTTTTATTTTTTATTTTTGTTTTGAAACAGGTCTCACTAGTTTCCTGAGGGTCTTGCCTAGGTGCTGAGGCTGGTCTCAAACCTGCAATCCTCCTGTCTCAACCTCCTAAGTATTAGGATTTCAGGCATGCACCACCACACTGGCTACAAACTAACTCCTGTGATAACGATGGTATATAATTACAAACAACATCAGAAAGAAAGTTTAAAACTCACAAATATGAGGGAGTAGCTGTGCAGAGACTCACAGGACTCAGGGCCTTTGAAGCATGTGAGGTGCATAGTCACAGCACCACCAGCAGAGGGCAGGGGAGCCCCGCAATGCACCCAGGGAGAGGCCTGATCCTACAAATTCTAGGGAGCTACAGAGTGATGGTGCCCCTTTATCTACAGGGAGCCCCGCAGGCTTGAACGGAGTCTCTGGTGTGACCGGGGACACATGGGAGGCATTTCCAGGGTGGCTGAGGTGTAGGAAAATCCTGAGCTTTTGCTTTGAGATTGCATCCCCGTCTGGCCTCCCTCCCTGCCTCCTCCGTGTCCCCAAAGCCCATCTCTTAAGGACTGAATTGTGCCATGAAGATTTGTATGTTGAATGCCAGCCCAAAGCGGGTGTTTGTGTGACAAAGGGTCTGTGACATGGAAATGGACATTAAACAAGGTCACACGGGTGGGAGCTGAGCCAGTGTCCTCAGAAGAAGAGGCCGCAGGGAGCTCTCTCCCCGTCCTGCTCACAGGCATGGAGGAGGAGCCTCACAGCACAGGGAGCACTTGGGAAGAGAGCCTGAAGCACACGGGATGTGCTGGACCTCGACCTTGGACTTTCCAGCCTCCAGGACTCTGAGAACTTTTCTCCTGTTGAAGCCACCCAGCCCAGGGCTTTCTGGTTCCTATGACAGTCCCAGAAGACCAGGACAGCACCCCACCCTCCCTGAGAGAAGCAGCCTCACAGCCGCTGTGGACATGGCCAGCCGTGCTCCCCTCCTGCTGCCTGACTCTCTGGTGAGGACTGGGCTCGCCCTCAGTGCGGCATCCACATGGCATTTCCTTGCTGCTGGACTCGTCCATCTGCTCTGCTCTCTGTTCAGCACTGCGTCACCTGCATGGACTTGCAGTCATTATTAATATTTGGGTGTGTTTGTGCTTGTTCTCCCTCAGAGATGCCAGTGAGCCCCTGTGTGGACCGTGTCCAGCCCCTCCCTGTGTCTGAGGAACGAGGGTCCCTGTGCCCTGCAGAGCCAGCAAGAGCAGCATCTCCTGCTGGATGTGGCAGAAACCAGGCCTGGCTGCTGAGCTGCTGTGGCTCACACTGCCCGGGACACCACGCCTGACCCGCGACGGCTGAGGGCTAACACGGGTCATTCTGGCCTCCAGCAGCCGCACTGCCTTCGACGCTGGTGAACCTCCTCCTGTCAGCACTAGGGATGAACCGGGCGCAGCCAGTGCCCCTGCTCAGGGGCTGTGAGAGTCTAAGGACATTCCAGGACAGCTCTGAGCTCCACCCGCTCTCCTCCCCCTCCCTCTCTAGTGCCTGGCTCCTGCAGTGTTTCTCTACTGTATCTCTGATTGCAGCCTGTGCCATGTTCTGTCCACTCTCCTACTCTGTCCTGGTCTGTCCTGGGTTGCCACGGACACTGGGCCTGTGCTGAGTGACTGAGAGGAGCCAGCCCTGCAGCTGTGCCAGCCCTGCCCAGCCCTGCTGATTTGCATGTGCCAGAGCACAGCCACTGCCCTGAGGACTCCTTAAAGGCTGCTCACACCCTGTGCAGGCGTCAGTCCCATCAGGACACAGCATGGACATGAGGATCCCCGCTCAGCTCCTGGCGCTCCTGCTGCTCTGGCTCCCAGGTGAGGAGGACAGTGCTGGAGTTTACTCAGCCCCGTGTGGTCAGGGATGGCTGGCCCTGCAGGGAAGCCTTCTTAACACATGATTCATGGTGTGCATATTTGACTTTGTGTTTCCAACTTCAGGTGGTAGAGGTGACGTCCAGATGACCCAGTCTCCATCCTCCCTGTCTGCATCTCCAGGAGACACAGTCACCATCTCTTGCCGGGCGAGTCAGAATATTTATAGCAATTTAGCCTGGCATCAGCAGAAACCAGGGCAAGCCCCTAAACTCCTGATCCATAGTGCATCCACTTTGCAACCCGGGGTCCCCTCGAGGTTCAGTGGCAGAGGATCAGGGACAGATTATTCTCTCAGCATCAGCAGCCTGGAGCCTGAGGATGCTGCCATTTATTACTGTCTACAGTATGATAATCTGCCTCCCACAGTGATGGAAGCCATGACAAAAACCACCCCGGGCAGCAGAGTGTGAGGCTGGGCCGCCCCAGCTGCTCCTCCTGCTGCCTCCACCTGCTGAGAGCGTTTCTCAGATGCACCGGGCTCTGAAGGCCCCTGGGAGGTTTTGTGCAGGGGCTCCTCTGCACAACAACAGTCTTCCTGCTTCTCTCCCCAAAGCACAGAGCTGGTGCTGCCCTCCTGATGTAATAGAGGACACAGGTCAGTGCTCTGAGGACAGGGTTATGGCCTCTGTGGACTCAGACACCAAAGGGGAAGCCACTCCAAGTATTCTAAACAAGAGTTTTAGATAAAGACAGTGGGAGTCAATCCCTTTTGACTGATACATAGCAACTGTATCTATATGTTGGGTACAATATGATATTTCTTTTTTTGAGGTACTGGGGTTGAACCCAGTGGCATTCTACCTCTGAGCTACACTCCCACCACTATTTTTTGTTCTTTATTTTAAAACAGGGTCTCACTAAGTTCCCGAGGGCCTCACCAAGTAGCTGAGGCTGGCTGCAATCCTGCAATCATCCTGTCTCAGCCTCCCAAGTACTGGGATTACAAGCATGCACTACCATGCCTGGCACAATATATTTCTATACATGTATATAGTGTATAAATATCAAGTCTGTGTAAACACTCTATTAATCATTTCAACATTTGTTATTTCTCTGTGGTTAGCCTTTCCAAGGCCTGAGTGTGGGCAATCATAGATGCAGATGCTAGAAATGGGGGTGCTCTGGTCCTCTGTCAGCTGTCAGGGTGCATCTTCCCTGGAAGGTGTCAGCCTCTGAGTGCGAGGCCTCAGGCCCGACTGGCAGCCGAGGGTGGAGCTGCTGATGCTCTCAGCTGCTGGAGCCTCACAGGTGGGTCTCATCCTCACTCTGTGCATGTGTCTCAGTGCAGGTGCTGATGGGTAGCTTAGCATCCTCTCCTGACTTCCACATCTCAGGGAGGCCCCTTAGTGAGCAACTCTGCAGGAAACCAGAGGCTACAAGAGTCCATGGCCAGTGTGCTCCCAGAGTGACACTGATGGTGGAGTGTCAGCTGACAGCCCCGTGTCACCACTGTTCCCAACTCTCAGATAGTGCAGTTAGGAGATGGCTCTGGAATGCACTAGCAGTGTTTCCAAGTAGTAATGTTGGGATTGTAGAAAGAATATGTCATAGTAATTTTGTTTTTAAAACATAAGAAATTGCATTAAACATTTGTAGTAATCATTTAGTAAGCAAATAAAAAACCTTTCACCAGCACATACCAACACTGAGGAATGTAACTCTCTTTTCTTCTAATACAAAAAACCTCATGACTCAAAACTCATCCAGAAGCATTGTGAGCATCATTGACGTCGTGATCCAAGTGCGCAACAGCAGACCCGGCTCAGAACCTGCTGATGAGGATCTGCATTTTAAAAAGAAACAGATCCACAGAAGGTTCAGCAAGTTATGTTCCAGTGGATGTGTCTTCAGCTAAGGTGTTCTATTAAGAAATTTTACTTAAACTCAAATGTTATGTAATTCACCTTAGAATGTTCTTTGCCCCAGATCAACCAAAATCCACAGGCTGGAGACAAGTACAGTGACCTGCAGCAGAGCCACCCAGCTGAGCCCTTCCTGGAGCAGCCCAACCATTGAAAACTTGACCATGGATGTAATCGCTTAGTGTTGTGACCCCCAGGGTTCATCACTTTTTTGTTATATATCATTATTGTTGAGAAGGTGACCAAAGCTATTAGGAACAGTCACACAAATAGATACATTACTATGAAAACTGTTTGCACAAAGATCAATGTTTAGGAAACCATTCATAAAGAGATCAGAATCACAACTAAAATTGCGTGAGACAATAGAATAGCTTTATCTCATTTAAGGAAACATTTAACCAGAATCATTCACACTCAGATAATCCATATTCCAATAATACTAACTAGAGCATTCCAAGTAACACTTTACATGTGCCATAAAGACTTTCTGAAAATCATTGAGGTAATATTTCATAAATAAAATGCATATTTTTACCTATGTATTCATATTTGTATATATGGCTAAAGATGTGAATGTATATAATGCATATATACTTACATAATTGTGCTGCATAAGCGTATGTTCATAGATTCATGTCAAAGCAAAGTTATATGCATTTACATGTACACACACATACACCTACACACACACACTACACACGCAGAACATATGCCAAGGAAATGTAGTTTAGCCTTTTGGAGCCTGTTTTATAAACGTTTATTAAGAAAAGATATCCACAAAAACTGGATGGCACATGAATATATATCGTGTTACGTAATTTTCTCTCTATACTGTGCTTCTCTTAACATCTTTGTATTGCTAGAATTATTTGTTGACTTTATAATTTAAACCTATGTGTCTATTTGTGACCCATGAGGAGAGGGATCATTGGAGTTTCCTACAGAATGTGGCCTAGTGATGATGGAGGAGGACCAGCCTCAGGAATTTGGATGAAAGATCCACAGTCAAGACTTTGGGACTCCAAATCCAATTCCTGTCAGTTGCTGTGTCACACACTGGCCACTAGATGGAGACAACCCCACAGTAAACACAGCACAGGGCCTGGCCTCAGAAGACTGGGGAAGTGGCAGTGGTCCTGTCCCATCAGGACCTGAGGCTTGGAGCTCTCTGCCCAGCTCTCAGGCTCACGTGGCTGCTGGGACACTGGGCACCATGGGCCACGGCCCCCCACATGCAAGTCCCTGAATGTTTCCTGTTTACTCTGTAATGTGTAATAATTTCCCCTGACAACAGAGACCCTCCCAGGAGGATTCATGGGGAGGATCAGGACAGGTCAGCAATGGGCCTGGACGTGTGAGAGGACGAGGACCGCAGCGCTGGAGATGTGGCAGCCATGCGCTGTCAGGACGACTGTCCTGCTGAACTCAGAGCAGGAGGGGCAGGACCCGCTGAAGACTCCACTAGGAGACAGTGACCAGAGGCCCTGGGTGCTGCACAGAGGAGGAGGCAGTGGAGGGAGAGGGGCTTCAGCCTCAGTGTGTCCCAGCCTGTTCTCCAGAGTCCTCAGCCATGGGCAGGTCACCGCAGTGTTGGGCGCTGTCCTTCCCTGGCTCCCCTGCCAGGCAGCCCCGTGGGCAGGGCTCTGCTCCCCAGGTCCTCGGCCCTGTGGCTCAGCAGAACAGCTGCTCCTCACAGCCCAGGCCACAGCCCGCAGCTCTGACCTCGGCCCAGGCTGGAGAACCTCATTCCACATCTCTGCCCTTTTTGGTATTTTCGCAAAAGCGCATAGACTCGTGTCCACAGTTGTTGAGTCTAAGATCTTCTCCTGGGTAAATCGTACTTTGAGCTCAGCATCAACCTCAGGACCTGCCTCGTTCCCGCCCAGCAGCAAAGTTTCCTTCAGACCTCTCCTCTCATCCATCCTAACTTAGAAGCAGAGTATTAAAAATGGGGTAAAGTTAAAACCCCACAGAGCCTTCAGCCCCAACCCTGTGGTGTATTGCGCACCAGCTCTGTCCTGCTGTGCCTGGAGAGGACAGGAGCCTCCTCCCTCCCAGGGCAGGAGCAGGGGTCAGAGGGCACATGGACCTGTGCAGAATGTGATATAAGAGGAGGGAGGGGTGGGCATTTGCTGGGATAGACCATGGTTTCTCTAAAGAGGGAAGGTGAAGAGCTTCACAATAAAATTCTTCCCCAGTGGTCATGAGGGGACTTGATGCAGAGAGACACTGCATCACTTTTGAGGCCATGAGGCATTCAGAGCAAGAGTGACCCAGGAAGACAAGCAGTGAATCACCACCCAAAGGAAAGTGACTGACTCTGTACTGTGGCCCCAGAGAAACATGTTCTCTGCAGGGAAACCTGTGTGAGTCTTGTCTGATTCGGAAACTAGAGAAAATTGGACAGAGAGGAGCCAGCCCTGCAGCTGTGCCAGCCCTGCCCAGCCCTGCCCAGCCCTGCCCAGCCCTGCTGATTTGCATGTGCCAGAGCACAGCCCACTGCCCTGAGGACTTCTTAACAGCTGCTCACACCCTGTGCAGGAGTCAGTCCCATCAGGAAAGACACAGCATGGACATGAGGACCCCCGCTCAGCTCCTGGGGCTCCTGCTGCTCTGGCTCCCAGGTGAGGAGGACAGCGCTGGAGTTTACTCAGCCCTGTGTGGTCAGGGATGGCTGCATTTTCTGGGAAATCCTCTTACATGGTGATTAATAGTGTAAATATTTATTTTGTATTTCCAAATTCAGGTGGCAGTGGTGACATCCAGATGACCCAGTCTCCATCCTCCCTGTCTGCATCTCCAGGAGACACAGTCAGCATCTCTTGCCGGGCGAGTCAGGGCATTAGCAATAATTTACACTGGTATCAGCAAAAACCAGGACAAGCTCCTAAGACCCTGATCTATAGAGCAACCAATGTGCTATCCGGGGTCCCCTCGAGGTTCAGTGGCAGAGGATCAGGGACAGATTTCACTCTCAGCATCAGCAGCGTGGAGCCTGAGGATGTTGCCACTTATTTCTGTCAGCAAGGTTACAGTTACCCTCCCACAGTGATAGAAGCCATGACAAAAACCACCCCAGGCAGCAGAGCGTGAGGCTGGGCCGCCCCAGCTGCTCCTCCTGCTGCCTCCACCTGCTGAGAGCGTTTCTCAGATGCACCGGGCTCTGAAGGCCCCTGGGAGGTTTTGGTAGCAGGGCCAGGGAGGCTCCTCTGCACCATGACTCTCTCCCCTGCTCAGCCCCAGCAGCACAGACCTGATCACCCCTCTCCTGATAGGAGTGAGTCATAGAGGACATAGATCAGTGCATTTGAGGAATGCAAGTTTCAGCAAGAGTTGGGATTTTTATACTTTTATTGGTGCATTGTTATCATACATCAAAGTGAGATTCAAAGTGCTACAAACCTGCATGTTCATATCACTTGGTGTGTGGATGGAAACACAAGTGTTGTGAGTTATACAAGGAAAGAGTAGACACTCGAGGTCGTCACACCAGAATTGTTTATGTGCTGGCAGTGAGAAACTAAACTGCAGCCTTTCAAAGGTCTGGGATACGGTAGTCAAAGGTGCAGACACACAACAACAACAACAATGACAACAACAACAACGACAAAAACAAAAAGCAGATATTAGAACACAGAGATTCTTTGGTCTTCTTTCTGAAGCCAGAGTGCGTCTGTCAGAGATATTTTATGCAGAAATTGTTTTACTCCAGGTAACTGTTGTCCAAGCAAGAACACTCGAAAAGCCAGGGGATGTGAAGTTTAAGGAGGCAGATGCTAGAAATGGGTGGTTTTCTGCTGGTGCCCAGAAGCCAGAGCACATGCGCCACTGAAGGGACAGGCTGCGCGACCCTGCGCCTCTCAGACCTGCCTGACTCCGAGCTCCCATGCCCTGACCCCTCACCAGGTGTTCTGCAGTCCTCACCTCGGTCCAGGTCATCCTCCTCTGGCTTCTACACCTCCCATGAGGCTCCACATTGAGAATCTCCACAGGAAGCCAGAGAGGAAAAGCATTCTGGGAAATGTGCTTTGGAAGCCATGGTGACCACAGCAGGTTGTCAGCGACCTCCCCTGTGCTCACGATTCCCGGCTCTCAGAACGTGCTCAGGGGGCCTGGCCCAGAATGACTTTCTACCTACTGCTCTGTGGATCAGCAAGAGACTCATACAAGAACATGTCACCAAGTCACGGAGGGGACAGCAAATGCAGGAATCGCATGAAGCATATAAGGACCCTTTGACGAAGCAATGAGCAATCTTTCTTACAATGAAAAGCAGAACAGACTAAACGTGGACACAGCATTCTGTTCCCTGCTACTCCCAATCTGCCCAGAATTCAGCAGCATCCCCAGCACCACTGAGAACAGATGACAAATGCGAATCCACAGAACCACCTCGAGCTGCCGCATGAGGATCAGACTGCAGCAGGTCAGCAGCGGATCTAAGGTTTCAGAAGCTGCACATAGGAGACATTTACCCAGGTGAATAGACACCTTTCATCCCCAATGAGTCCAAGTGAGAAAATTTCCAAGCTGGGTGAAGTGGTCCTCACCTGTAATCCCAGTACTGGGGAGGCTGATACAGGAGGATCGCAGGCATGTGGCCAGCCTCATCAGCCTAGGGAGACCCTGCTTTAAATAGGGCTGGGGTGTGGCTTGAAAGTAGAATGGCCCTGGGTTCAATCCCCAGTACAAAGAGAGAGAGAGAGAGAGAGAGAGAGAGAGAGAGAGAGAGAGAGAGAAAGGAATAGAAAAAATCCATTTAAAGTGACATTTAAAAAATCCCCACAAACACCTTTATTTGCCCCTCTCTCATATCAAGCCCCACACATAATGACTGGAAGTGGACAGAGAAAGTGCCCACAGCTAAAGACTGACGCCAGGCATGATGGCCCGTGCTCGCTCCATCACTACAGTGCTGGGCAGGAGGATACTGTGCTGTGAATTCCAGACGTGGCCGCACAATCCCAATTCATAGGCTTTAACGTCTCACTGGAGCCCACGCATCACCAGCTAATGTAAACGGAGTCCTGAATAGCGCCTGGAAACCACTTATGAAACAAACAAAAGGGAAAACACAAAAGAGGCTTGCAAACATGCAAGAATTACAAAATACTCTTACAAGACATGCTATGCTACTCACAAGAAAACTCTCAGGATGTCTCTCCACACATGGCCACCAGAGGGCGCCGTGCACGCCGGTTATTGCAGACAGGGCTCCCCATGTGTCCTGGGAAGTTTTCCTCCCTCTCCTAAGTTTTGGCCTTTTTTTTTTAAACATGCTTTTATTGGTGCATTGGAGTCTCACATCACAATGAATATATATTTGATGTTAACATACATGCACACAGCTCTTAGTGTCCCCCCGCTTCCCCCCATCCAAGTTTTTGCCTTTTCAAAAGTCAAGAGACTCAACCCCATTGAACTGTCAGATCAGAAATGAAAAACATGGAGAAAGATATGTTTATATAAGTAATGCCATATAGATGTAAGCACATATACTTCAGCTGAAGCTAAGTGAAAACGTTCTCTCGATAAGAACAAATGAAGAGAAATTATTAATTGTAGTCACGCCCAACAAGAGACCCAAGAAAACCCTTCAGGATGACGGGAGGTGACAGACACGGTGACTTCGGTCCACAGGAAAAAATGACGGCCTCAGAAATGAGTAAGAAACAAGTAGGAACCTCAACCAAAAATACCTACTTCAGTTCATATGCTGTTCAAGTCTAGAGAAAACAAACCCACCACGGCAGATGTCAGGGGACAGGGACTCGGACGTTCACAGCGAGCAGTTATGGCTGGACAGGGACATGAGGGAGGCAGCGGGGAACGGGCAAATGTCCCATCGCTCATCTGCACTGCAAAGGGAAGCTATATTCATTCACAATTACTATCTCTGCAATCACATGGTATGTAGATTATCTTAATTGAAATACAACTGCTATTTCTTTTAATAAAAATATCTGTAAAAGAAACAAGAATCACCCAATATTTATAGGACTTCTTTGTTATTTAAGAATAAAGTAAAATGTGGTTGGAAAGTGCTGACCAACCAGGAAGCAGGTGGAGGAGGAGGAGAAAGCTTTGGGGCACACCCCTTCTCCTGAGGAGGAAGCTGACTGCATCTCTCTCTGTTTCCCAGGAAACACACAGACTGTCCCTTTGCTCACAGGAGAGGGCCAGGCCTCCTGTGTCTCTTTCCACTTCACCCTCCAGTTCCTCCCACCCCACTGCACCCACCAGGGAATTTGCATAAGGCTCCTCAGGGAGGACCTTCCCTGCGAGTCTGAGATAAAAGCTCAGCTCTGTCTTGCCTGGACTGCCCAGGACTCCTCAGTGCAGCTTGTGAACATGAGGCGCCCTGCTCAGCTCCTGGGGCTGCTGCTGCTCTGCATCCCTGGTGAGGACAGAGGAGAGGAGGGAGGAGTGTAGGGAGGAAGGAGAGCTCATTGCTCCCACATATCTTCACTCTAGTGGGTGGATAGGCATGTCTTACCCTCCAGGGTCAGACCTGAGATGTTTTGATCTGTAAAAGGTAGAAAATTCTGGAAGAATAAAAGTTGCCTATTAGTGAAGTGTGAGACATAGGTAGAGGGAGAAGGTGTAGGTGACTTCTAGGGAGGCATTGCACCTGGCAAAACTCTATGTTATATAACATCGGATACTTCAGGAATATGAATCCAAATTACACACACACACACACACACACACACACACACACACACACATGATTTAGTTTGAAATAAGGAACAAAGAGAAATCTTGAAAATGATTCCTGATGTTATGCATAAACTTCCATTTCTCTCTTATTATTTCAGGATCCATGGGGGATGTTGTGCTGACCCAGACTCTGCTCTCCCTGCCCGTCAGCCCTGGAGAGCCGGCCTCCATCTCCTGCAGGGCCACTCAGAGCCTCCTACACAGTGATGGAAAAACATATTTGAATTGGTTCCTGCAGAAGCCAGGCCAGTCTCCACAGCTCCTCATCTATACTGTTTCCAATAGATTTTCTGGGGTCCCAGACAGGTTCAGTGGCAGCGGGTCAGGGACAGATTTCACACTGAAGATCAGCAGGGTGCAGGCTGAAGATGTTGGAGTCTATTACTGTGGGCAAGCTACACATTTTCCTCCCACAGTGATACAGCCCCGAACACAAACCCCCTTGGGGTGGCCCAGCTGCCACACGTGCTGCTTGTCTGGGGACAGCACCGCAGCTTCTCCGTCTGGGTGGGAGGAAGGTGCAGGAGGATGCAGGGAGCAGGGTGCAGCCCAGGGCTCTGCACCATGAGTGCTTGGGGGACAACTCAGGCACCGCATGTCAAGTCCCATCAGGGACGGCAGCCTTGGCCTGGCGCAGTCAGAAGCCAGAGTTCAGGAGGACAGCGGCGCTTCAAGTGGAAATGAAATTGGCTGGAGAGTGACTAGAAGCCACGCAAAATACAGAGCTCCCTCGTCAGAATGAATGGAAGGGATGTATTTTCCAAATCCTTTCTGTAACTGTCATCATAACGCTACTCTTTATTTTCTGCAGTACTTAAAAGACATTGGCATAAAAAGAATCATTTTGTGTTAATGTGAGCACAATATGAAGATGTGTCTCGTGAGAGCAGTAATGTGGAGGATGAAGACGTGAAGGAGCGGGGGGTGGTAATGCCCCTGAGGTTAAACTGGCATCGACTTATATGAAACTCTTACAACTGCAGTATAGTATATTTCAATCCAAAGGTAATCAAAAGAAAAAGTAAATCAATAGTAGAAACAGTAGGAATAAAGGGAAATAAAATTACAATATGTCACTAAAAATAGTGACCAATAAGTGAGAAGATAGTAATGCAGGAGTGAGGGGCAAACATCCCATAAAAACAACAGGAGACACAGCAAACAAAGAGCCAGGGGCAGAAGGGGATCCGACACTGCTTCTCAGTATGTTCAAGGGAAGAGATTTACCTTCCAGTCAAAACATGTAGATGGCAGAGTAGAACTCAAACAGAGCTTCTCTCTGTGTTGTATCCACTAATCTCCCTTTGGAGCTAAGAGCAAGCACAGCTTCAAAGTAAAAGAATGGAGAAGCTATCCGGTATAAATATCAAGCAAAAGACAGGAAGAGTAGGTGTGCCACTCTCAGACATACAATTTTTTTCAAAAATTGTTAATGGACACAAGGAACCAATTATGAAATCATAAAGGGTCAGTTCACCAAGAAGATAAACAGATATAAACATATATGCAGCAAACATCAGAGCTCCAACATGTATGTAAAACAGTGACAGACTTGAGAGGAGACATGGACAGCAACTCACAAACAGTGGAGACCTCGTTCCTGCACTTTCTTTCTTTCTTTTTTTTTCCTATTTGTACTGGGCATCGAACCCAGGAGAATTATACCTCAGAGCTACACCCCCAGCCCTTTGTATTTTTCATTTTTTTTGGAAACAGGATCTTGCTAAGTTGTTGAGGTTCTAAGTTGCTGAGACTGGCCTTCAAACTGCCATCCTCCCATGTCAGCCTCCCAAGTACTGGGATTGCAGGTCTGTGCCAGGCTCCTGGGTCATTATTGTACTTTCAGTAATCCACAGTACAGCCAGAGAGAATGTAAGTCAGGAAACGGAGAGTGTCAACACTGCCACAGACCTAAGGGACACGCACAGCACGCTCCACCCATCAATGTGAGATTTAGGATTTTCTCAAGTGCACATGGAACATTCCCTGGACACTTCACACATTAAGTCCTGAAACACTTCTTAGTAAATTCATACAGACTTGGCGCAAACTTTAGGCTCTTTTTTTGTGTGTGGTACTGGGGATTGAACTCAGAGGTATTTTACCTCCTAGCTATACCCCCAGCCCTTTTTTATTTTTTATTTTTGTTTTGAAACAAGGTCTCACTAGTTTGCTGAGGGTCTTGCCTAGGTGCTGAGGCTGGTCTCAAACCTGCAATCCTCCTGTCTCAACCTCCTAAGTATTAGGATTTCAGGAATGCACCACCACACTGGCTACAAACTATCTCCTGTGATAACAACGGTATAAAATTACAAACAACATCAGAAAGAAAGTTTAAAACTCACAAATATGAGGGAATATAATTGCATATTCAGAGAAAGAGTTGAACCTGTAAATAAATCAAAAGATTCCAGAAAACATCATGACACCAAGGAAAACGCAAACGCAAGATATCAACATGGTGATATTCAGGAAAAGCCGCGTACGAGGAAAGTTTGAGCTTCAAATGCTCACTTTACTAAAAAGAAGTATCTGAAATGAACGGCCTCTCTTTACACCTTAGGAACTAGAAAAAAGGCACAAACTAAACCTAAACCTAGCGCAATGAGCAGAGAACAGCGACAGAAGAAAAGCCCACTCCAATCAATGAAAACTCGCCTTGAGAATTGAATAGGAGAGAACACTTTCCATCCATCCATGAGGACTGCAAAGCCACACAGACTCCAAAGACAAGGTAACCATAAACCCTTACCACTTGGGAATATATACTCAAAATCATCAATAACATCTACGAAACAAGATGCGACTGTACTTTGAGAGCGCGATACTCTGTAACCTCGCGGGATGATTCCACACCTGAGAACAAGTTAATGTAGTGACCACAATATCAGAATGAAAGACAAAATGTATGATCACATCAACTCGCACAGAATAGGAATTTGACAAAATTTCCCAGCATTTTAACTCAAAACCACTGTCAAAGTAGGACTGGTAGAGAATTGTCCCCAAATTCATAAAGACCATGTTTTTAAAAAACAATTATTACACTCAGTGGAGAAAGTGAAACTTTTTCTCTTTGATCAGGAACCAGGTAAAAACATCCGCTTTTCCCCACACAGTACTGGAAGTTCTAACAAAAGCAATGAGTCAGGAGTAAAAAGTATCCAAATAGAAAGGCAGAAGTAAAATTAACCTTTGTTCACAGACAAAATGAACTTTTAAATAAATTCAAGCCAGGCGTGGTGGCGCACGCTTGTAACCCCAGTACCTGGGAAGCTGAGACAGGCGGACCGCAGGTTCACGGCCAGCCTCAGCTACTTAGCGAGGCACCCGGCAATTTAGTGAGACCCTGTTTCAAAATAAAGAATAAAAATAGGGCCAGGGGTGTAGGCCGGAGGTAGAATGCCCCTGGGTTCCATCCCAAGTACCGCAATAAATAAATAATAAATAAATAAATTCAAAAGATTTCACAAACAAAAAATCCTAGAAGACATAAATTCAATAAATATATATGATGTAATAAACTCAGTATGCAAAAAATTTCTACATGTCAATTGTGAATAATGTAAAAATAATGAGAAATATAAAAAGAATGTAAGAAAACAATTCAACTTGCAATAGTATAATAAAGAAAAAGAAATACGAATACACTTAACCAATGTTTTTAAAGGCTTTTAAATTGCAAACTGAAAAATGTTGATGAAAGAAATTGAACAGAACAGAAATAAAAGAAACACATTCCATGTTCATAAATCTAAAAGCCCAGTTTTCTTAAGATGTCAACTTTAACACTATCTACAGATTGAATTCAAACACTATCAAACTGTCAACACCTTACGCATTTACGGACCCTACACATCTTTACAGGTATCCCCTGAGGATAAGGTCCTTTCTTTGTCTTATTTATTTTTTAAAATATGTTTTCCATCCAGGTAGCTCAGAAAAGCTGTTTTCCGTGGTAGCACCTGTCACTTCAAAGATGTGACTTTCAGGTCCCCATTGCAGTTAAATTAAGAAAGTAGAAAATAAAATTTTAGTCCTCCTAAGGAATGAAACTACATTTCTATTAATTTTACATTTTATATTTTATCTTATATTCTCTTAATTTTATATTTATGGTGGCCTCGGGTGCTTCCCGGCTGGTGCAGCTGCTGCGGGTCTCAGAGTCGGCTCTGGGAGGGTCTCCAGGATGGAGGAGGGAGGTTGTGCTGAATGATAGAGGCCAGGAGACCTGGGCTCCCCGCTCCATTATGCCCCGTGGGCCTCCGGATCCTTTCTAAATCCACACCTTGTAATCACACATGAATCTCAGTGCCCAGCCCGCACCTGTACTGTGACAATTATCTTTTCAGAATTTTAGTTTTGTAGGGTAATCCTTTGTCCTCAACTGGACATGAGGGTTATTGAGGTGAGGGCTCATCTTGTGCTCCCTACAGCATCTGTCCTCAGCTGGACACAAGAGGCTCAGCCTCAGGAGTAGCTGTGAAGACACATCAGGACTCAGGGCCTTTGAAGCATGTGAGGTGCAATGTCACAGCTCGACCAGCAGAGGGCAGGGGATACCCGCAATGCACCCAGGGAGAGGCCTGATCCTACAAATTCTAGGGAGCTACAGAGTGATGGTGTCCCTTTATCTACAGGAGCCCCGCAGGCTAGAACAGAGTCTCTGGTGTGACCGGGGACACATGGGAAGCATTTGCAGGGTGGCTGAGGTGTAGGAAAATCCTGAACTGTTGCTTTGAGATTGCATCCCCGTCTGGCCTCCCTCCCTGCCTCCTCTGTGTCCCCAAAGCCCATCTCTTAAGCACTGAATTGTGCCCTGCAGATTCATATGTCAAAGCCCAGCCCCATGTGTGTGTGTGGAGAAGGACCTGTGAGATGGAAATGGAGTTAAACGAGGCGGCGCAGGTGCGAGCTCAGCCAGTGTCCTCAGAAGAAGAGGCCGCAGGGAGCTCTCTCCCCGTCCCTGCTCACAGGCATGGAGGAGGAGCCTCACAGCACAGGGAGCACTTGGGAAGAGAGCCTGAAGCACACGGGATGTGCTGGACCTCGACCTTGGACTTTCCAGCCTCCAGGACTCTGAGAACTTTTCTCCTGTTGAAGCCACCCAGCCCAGGGCTTTCTGGTTCC
>PVJS01031541.1:0-14179 GCA_004027185.1 Glis glis | reverse complement strand
TTAGCCCTCCCTTAATCAGTCTTTTTTAGGTAAAAATTCCCTGTGGTGACATAAACTTGGGACACACTGGGCCAAGCAAGAGCCCTGGGGCATCTTGCCTCCAGGACTTCCCAGGTGGAGTGCCAGACTCGTGGAGTCGGGCACTTCTAGGAGGGAGCAACAGGTACAGTATTTCCCAGCTTCTTGGGGCCTGGCTTCCTTTTTAATGCCCTTGCCTGGTGTGTGGGGAAGTGCTACCCTTGAAAGCCAGCCTGTGTCCATCCTGCTGTCCTGGGGCTTCTTAGAGGACAGGGAGGTAAGGTCCCTCATTGGGTGAGGTGGCTCATAGCCTGGAGAACTGAGCTCCCTGGGAGCTGGCTGGCGCTTTTTTTGTGGTATTGGTGATGGAGTCCAGGCCTCGTGCATGCTGAGCAAGTGTTCTACCACTGAGCCACTCCCCCACCCAGGACCTTATACCTGTTTGCTTCCTTTTTCTTTTTTTAAATTTATTTTTGGTACTGGATATTGAACCCAGGGACATTCTATCTCCAAGATACACCCCCAGTCCTTTTTATTTTTTTATTTTAAAACAGGGTCTTGCTAAGTTGTTGAGGGTCTTGCTAAGTTGCTGAGATCGGCCTCGAACCTGGTGATCCTCCTGTCTCAGCTCCCCAAGTACTGGGGTTACAGAGGTGCGCCACATGCCTGGCTGTACTTGTTTGCTTCCTAGGAGACTCTGCTGGACTCCTGTCCCTCCAGTCACCAGGAAGGACATCTGTCTGGGTGCTTGGCCTTGGAGCTGGCTCAGACCTGGGATCATCATACTTGAGGTTCTTTGCTCCCTACTTCCAACTCCCCTGCCTCCTGCAACCTTTCATGAACTCCGTGGTCAGGGCAGCTCACACCCCTTTGGCTGGGAATTTATTTCTCAGTTGTAGTCCTACTTGGAAATTGATTCCCCAGCCAGGTGTGGTGGCACCTGTAATTACACTTGTAATCCCAGTACTTGGGAGGCTGAGACTGAAGGAGCGCAGGTTCAAGGCCAGCCTCAGCAACTTGTGAGGCCCTCTGCAACTTAGTGAGACCCTGTTTCAAAATAAAAGATAAGGCCAGGTGTGGTGGTGCACTCTTGTAATTCCAGTACTTGGGAGGCTGAGATAGGAGGATCGGGTTCGCAGCCATCCTCAGCTACTTAGTGAGGCCCTGTTTCAAAATAAAGAATAAAAAATAGGGCTGGGGGTGTAGCTTGGAGGTGGAATGCCCCTGGGTTCAATCCCTAGTATGGCAAAAAATAAAATAAAATAAAACAAAAGATAAAAAATTGGGCTGGGAGTGTAGCTCGGAGGTAGAATTTCCCTGGGTTCAATCCACAGTACCACACATGCACAAAAAACTTGATCCCCCATTGAGTAGCATCAGGACCCTCCCTGTGCCAATCTCTTCAACTCTCCTTCCTGTAGACTGTTCTGGACAACTTGGTCTGTGTCCAGTCCTGGGGTGCTTCTCTTTCACACACAGTACCTCATCTGATCCTGAACCTTAGGCAGGTGAAGTAGCTGGTCCAGGGTCATACCTGGCCACCCTTTGTGGGATCCTAAGTGTTCAGAATGGGTGTCAGCATGGGTAGTTCCGGGTGGGGTCAGCACCAGGCCGGACACCATCACCTTGAAGGCTGCTCCTTCATCCCCAGGAGGGGGAGCCGCAGAGCATGGAGGTGGCTCCTGAACCATACTTAGTGGTTAGAACAGAGGCGTGGAGACTTTACATACAGAGAGGGGGGCACAGACATCAGGCTGTGCTCAGAGAGGCTGGAGGACAGAGGTTCAACCAGAAAATGGAATGGTTGAATGAGTTCTATTGCACAGAACATTTTAAGGGTGGAAGACAAGCCCAGGATCAAAATGACAAGTTTTGTCTACAACCATAAGTTTGGCAGTGGGTTTTATTTTATTTTATTTTTTGTGGTATTGGGGATTGAACCCAAGGGGCATTCTACCTCTGAGCTACAGCCCCAGCCCTATTTTTATTTTATTTTTTTATTTGGGAACAGGGTCTCACTAAGTTGCTGAGGGCCTCGCTAAGTTGCTGAGGCTGGCTGCGAACCTATGATCCTCCAGTCTCAGCCTTCCAAGTACTGGGATTACAGGCATGTGCCACCACGCCTGGCTTGGCAATGGGTTTTAAAGTGGGAGAACGGCTTCCTCACTGGAAGCCCGTTCACTTTGAACAGTGGCAGCAGGGAGCCGGCAGGTGGCAGTGTAGCTCAGAGCGTGGGCAGCGGGTGCTGGGCAGCTGGCCTCATTGTCCGCAGCTGGTATATAGGACTGGGACTGAGGAACCCAGAGAAACCTGCGCTTCCCCGTCTCACAGCTGTCTTCCCCACCACGAGAGGATCACACCCTAATTTCAGGGCACTTGGGGACCTGAGACTATGCTAGTGAACTCTCCTCCAGTCCTAGTGGGAGGGATGCTTGCCAGGGAGAGGAAGCGAGGCTCTGTCTGCCAAGAGATCAATAGCCAAAGCCACTGTCTTACAGAGAACACAGAAAGGGAGAGGGGGATTTCCACAGAGGAGGAGAAAACAACCCATTTTAGTCTAATTGCAATTTTCCCTCTTCTTGGTAATGTAAGCCATTAGGACGCTGAAAGCCAACTGCTCTTAGAAGTAAAACATATAGTCCCTGATGTCCCTGGAGCCAAGTCCTGAAGTTGATGACACATCGGAGTGATATTCACACCAGCCAAGTTTTAGAGAAATGATGCCATGTTTCAGTGAGGTTAAGAAACGAGAAAAGGCTGGCGTGGTGGCACACACCTGCACATCCAGTAGTTGGGAGGCTGAGACAGGAGGATTGCAGGTTCCAGGCCAGCATGTGGTGACTTAGCAAGGCCCTGTTTCAAAATAAAAAATAAAATAGGACAGGGGATATAGCTCGGAGGTAGAAGGCCCCTGGGTTTAAACCCCAGTACCACAATAAATAGGTAGATAGATAGATAGGTCTGGGGGTGTAGCTCAGAGGTGGGATGTTCCTGGGTTCAATCCCCAGTACTACAAAACACGGCAAACCAAACCAAACCAAAGAAGGAACTCTGGTAATCACTGGCTACACAAGTCCTCATGTCAACAGGAAGACGACAGGCTTCAGAGATTCTAACTCCCGAGAAATACCAGGACTGCCAGTTCCATGGAGGCTTATTTTCAGACTGCCAGTTTGGGGTTTTCTTTCCTTTCAGGGTTCAGCAGAATGAGTCCCCCAAGCATTCTTCAAAAATGTTACTTCTTGCTCCGTTTTTATTGATATGATATATTTATTTGGAACACAGAAAAGATACATTGTTGCTTATTCAGCGCCTACTCCAGGAACCAGAAAAGCTGTTCAGCTCCATCCCTTCAACACTGCTGAGCTGCAGGGACGTTTACCTTCCTCCCCTCAGCACTCTCTAGAGCTGCAGATATAGGGTGCATTTCTTAGAGTCTCATCCCTGGGGTGTATTTTAAAGGCGATATAGTACAACAGACAAATATTTTTGCCTAGAAAACAGTACAGCACAAAGGTGCACAGAACTGCTTGTAAACAAGGTCCCTGCCCCCGGTGGTGCCTGGGGCTTCAGGATGCCACAGATCCACCTGGTGGATTCCTTTCAGTGCTGCGCTGGAAAAAATGCGATTTCTACAGCAAATAAAATTCAAGATCACCATCCTGCCCCCCCTCTGCTTAAGCAAGGGGTTGCTGAATTGTCTTAGCCCTTCATTGGAGGAATTGAAATGTGGGGAGAAGGATGAATGGGGAGGTTGCTGTTTAAGGATGGATGACAAAGGGTGAGAGGGAGGGAGGCGGGTTAACTTGCTCCCTGCCACTGGTGATGCTGGCAGGGACACTCCTCAAAGATGCTTGGCTGCCACCCTTGGCAGGCTGGGTCTTCAGGAATCACCTGTCACCAACATGATCTTGTTGGAGTTTGTAGGCCAAGATCTGAGCCTTTCTACAGCCTGGCGCAGTGGCACACGCTGGTAATCCCAGTACTTGGGAGGCTGAGACAGGAGGATCTCAGGTTCTTTCTACAACCAGGCTGGCCCCATGTGTCTCCTTCTATGGCAGGACCCTGCACGAGACTGAGACACTGGCCCCCGCGGAGGTGGTTTTCAGGGGCTCACATCTCCTTTGTTTTGTCTGTATAAACGCCCCGGAGGAGCAAGGCCAGATGTGTTGACTCACTTCCCAGCCATGAGCTGCCACCCAGGACGACGGCACCAGCTCCTGGGGTTTTGCTCCAGCCCGTTTGGGCTCAGGCTGGGCTCATGCCGAGCAAGGGGCCCTTATCTGCTCAAAGCACTGAGGTGAGGTCGCCGGGACACGGGCAATGGGCTCATCTTCTTTGAAGACCCTCAGTCCTGGGGAGTGGCTGGACCCACATGGTAACTCCTGTAACCCACCCCCACCATCACACCTACCCAGGGTCCTGTCCATCCCCATAGCTTGGGGTGGCCTTCTCAGATAACTCTGCTAGCACCACCAGACTGAGGGTACTGGGTTAAGGAGGGGCCTCCAGGTTGTACCCAAGCCCCCAGACCCGTGTCCCCATCCTGCAGGTAGCAGGGTGGTGACATTGTGGCTCTTCTGCCCTGGAATTAAGAGATAGGCACAGCACACAGTGGGACTTCACCAGGGCCTGTCCCACCTCCCAGGAGAGCAGGCCCTGGGCTAGGGCTTGGGGCAGGCAGCTGGCCTGGGGTGCTGGGGCAGTTTCCGAAGGCAGAATCAGAATTTGGGCCAGCCTGGGGAGAGGGGAGAGAAAGCCCGGTCTCCTGCTCCCCACTATCCCCCAGCTCTGTCCAGAGGCACAACCACCAGGCTGGGGAGAAGGAGACAGAGGTCAGAGAGATTCATTGTTTATGAAACCTTCGCAGGTGAGTTTTGTGTGGGCATGGGGGGCCTGTGCACATGCATATGTGCACACATGTGTGGGGTGTGTCTGCCTGTGTGTGCACATGGGATGTGTCTGTATGTGTGTGGCCAGGTATATGTGTGTGCATGAGTCGTGTGTGCATATCTGTGTGTGTGTGTGTGTGTGTGTGTGTGTGTGTGTGAGTGTGAGTGCCCGTGCGTATCAAGGATGTGGCTCAGCCTGGAGGGACCTGCAGGACCCAGAGGGCTGGGGACTCACACAGTCCTTTCGGGGCCAGAGGCTGGGGCCCGGGTTGGAGAGGGTGAGCCCTGTGAGTTCCTGGGTCCTGGTTCTGGTCCGGGCAATGGCAGCAGGCCTGATGGGGGGCCAGCTCCACACACGGCCTCGTAAGGGGGCAATGTGTCCATGGAGATGGTGCGGAGGCCACTCTGGCCCCTGGTCCTCTGCTCCTGCTGGTGTCCACGGGGGCTGTGGCTACTGCCCGAATCGAGGCTGCCATTCAGCACAGGGCAGGAGTCTGTCAGCGAGTAGGGTGGCGGTGCATCCGTGGGCACGTACAGCTGAGTGGCCCCTGGTCCCACACACTCCTCGTAGCTAGGAAAGAAGAGGCGGGCGTGGGGGTCTCTCCCCTATCCAAAGTGATGAGCTGCCCTGGCTGTGAAGCCCAGGTACTTCATCCATGCTGGCCCAGGGAGACCCCACTACCCCAGGACCCTGAGGCCTGGCTTCCACCCTGACTCAGCCCTCATGTTCTTTGTGAACTCACTGCTATGGGTCTCGGATTCCCCAGCCCTGGTGTAGGGAGGTCCCCAGGCTGGGTGCTGTGTGGGTGGGGCTGGCGGGGTAGGAGCAACTCAAGTCACCCCACAGCTGCCTTCCAGAATTAGGAAGGCGTCCCTCAGGTGCAGAACAAGAGGCAAGCCCACCCCCGCCTCTCCCACGCCCCCGGGGAAGGGGAGGGGGCGAGGCTGTCCAGGGCTGGAGGGTCTACAGAGGAGTGATGGAGGCTCTGACCCCTCCTCCCTCTCCAAGTACTGACTGACGGGAGCTCTGCCTGTTGGTGGCTGGGAGGAGAGGACCCAAAGGTCCCCAGAGAACTCCTCTGGACAGGGCCTGCCTGGTGGCCCAGGGCAGGTCGGACACAATGACTATTGTTTCAAGGAATGTGATTTTGGGACTCATCCCAAGGATTGGGGCCTGGACCCCCACCCCAAGAGCAGGGACCTAATGTCCAGCAAGCCCCTGTCTACCCTCCCTTCCCACCACCACTGTTCCTGGGGTCCCCCAGAGCAGTGGACATAACTCCCTCCCTCAGGCTCCGATACCTGTTTCCTTGTCTGTAAAACAGGTGGGGACTTGACCTTACTTCCTGGCTGGGAAGATGATGCTGTGGATATTTGGGGGTGTGTCTCAGGGTCTGAGGGGAGCCCTATAGTTCCTGAGGCTGTGCCCTGAGGAGGTACACCCCCCACCCCAGAGAGAGACCAGGAGCTGGGCCCACGGTGACCGCCTCTGCCCGGCATGGCTCGTTGTCTCTTGCCAGGGTCACTGCACAGGAGGTGGGGTTCTCCTGGGCTAGAGCAGAGCTCTGGGTTCATCTGAGGTATAAGAGGCCCCCTGCCCAGGCTGATTGGGCTGAGGACCTGGACAAGCTGGCAGGCAGGCAGCTGAGGCAGGGGTGGTGGTCAGGCGGGGAAGGGGGTCCTGACTGGGAAGGCAGGTTGACCACACACCATCAAGACCCACCAGGCGATAGGGGGCTGGCCCAGGCTGTAGCCACTGAGTAGACTGGCTTTGGGGATGGGGATGGCTTCCTGGTGCTAGAAGCTCAGAAGCTGGGCTTGGTGATGCATGCCTATAATCCAAGTACTTAGGAGGCTGAGACAGAGGGATTACAGGTTCAAGACCAGTCTCAGCAGTTTAGCGAGACCCTCAGCAACTTAGTGACACCCTGTTTCAAAATAAAATAGGGCTATGAGTGTAGCCCAGAGGTAGAATGTCCCTGGATTCCATCCCCAGTAAAACATACACACACACACACACACACACACACACACACACACACACTCGCACACGCATACACACACACACACACACACACATACACACACACATACACACACACAAATAGAAGCTCAGTTGATTTTTCTCCCTAAGGGTTAGTTGATCCTAGGACCACTGAAATAACCTAATATTCTATTGGTCTAGCCCCTGAGGGTGACACCTGGGAGAACAGACCCCCAGGGGGCTTAGGACAGATATCATGGGAACACCCTTAAAACTGCAAGGCATCCCCCCACACCTATTAACCTGAAGAAGCCCAGCTTGTGTCTATATTAGTGCATCCTGGTGACAGTTGCTGAGTCACCTGCTGAGGGTACCTGCTCGGTCTGGACAGGTGGGGAGATGGCCACGCCCACTGAGATGTCTGCTGCAGACACACCAGGCAGAGAGGTACCCACAGTGGGGATGTCTTCCTGTGTGGAGCCCCACCCTCCCATGCACCCCTCCCCTGAAGCCCTCTTACCCTGGGGGAGAATCTGGGTACAGCTCCCTGAGCACCGTGGCATCCACGTCCCCATCAGAGCTGATGTCCAGGGGCGGGGGCCAGTCCTCGGCGGGGCTGCAGGCGGAGCGCATCCTGTGGCTGGAGCGGCTGTACGTGTGCCCATCAGATGCTGCAGGGAACAGACCAGCAGCCTGGGCTTCAGGCCGGTGCCAAGGACTTCCTCACGGGTCTACCTGAGCCCCAAGGCTCTGGTGTCCCCACTGATCACCCCCTCTGCAACAGCCCAGGAACATGAGTGTCATCCTGTCCTGGATGTGGGGTCACAGAGGAAGCAGAGCCAGCCCTGTTCTGGAGGGCAGCCTGTCCTGGGGACAGTTGGGTACTGGGCAGTGTGTCATGAGCTTTGACAGAGTTAGTAAGGGGGATGTGGGAGAAGGCAGGCCTGGCCAGCTAGGTAGTCAGGGTGGGCTTCCTGGAGGAGGGGCTGCCAGAGCTGAGACTTGTCTAGGATTAACCAGGGGAAGAGGGCCAGGCTGGAAGTGGGAGACTGAACAGCTGGAGCCAAGATGGGAGATGAGAGAGAAGAGTGAGAAGGGGAGCTTTGGGTATCCTGGGGGTGGAGAGAGGGAGAACTTCTGTGATGAATTGGAGGCTCCACATACTTCCTTCTCCTCTCTTTTGTTTTTAAAACCAAATATTAGCACATTAAAGGCCCTGAAAAGTCCTGCAGCTAAGAAACACAGTGAGCTGGGCTTGTCTAGAAACACAGTGAGCAGGGCTTGTCTAGAAACACAGTGAGCTGGGCTTGTCTAGAAACACAGTGAGCCGGGCTTGTCTAGAAACACAGTGAGCCGGGCTTGTCTAGCATTTGAGTACAGAACAGCCTTTTTCTTTTTCTTTTTCTTTTTTTTTTTGCGGTACTGGGGATGGAACCCAGGGGCAGTCTACCTCCGAGCTACACCCCCGGCCCTATTTTTTTCTTACATCCCCAGCCCTATTTTTTCTTTCTTTCTTTCTTTCTTTCTTTCTTTCTTTCTTTCTTTCTTTCTTTCTTTCTTCTCTCTCTCTCTCTCTCTCTCTCTCTCTCTCTCTTTCTATCTTTTTGGAACTGGGGATTGAACCCAGGGGCGTTCTACCTCTGGGCTACACCCCCAGCCCTATTTTTTATACTTTATTTTGAAACAGGGTCTCACTAGGTTGTGGAGGGCTTCACTAAGTAGCTGAGGCTGGCTGCGAACCCGGATCCTCCTGTCTCAGCCTCCCAAGTACTGGGATTACAAGCGTGCGCCACCACGCCCAGCTCCAGAATGTCTTTTTCTTAGATCTATTCATGCTACTTGTGGAATGCTGCTGGAGTACAATCCTCTCCTTCCACACCTGAGGTTCAAAGAGGCCCAGTGACTTGTTGAGGTCACACAATGAATGGTTGGGCCAGAGGGCAGCTGGATATCTTGGCTCCTCACCTTCTAACCTATCCACCTACCAGTTTCCAACAGATCTAGTTATGGGAGCTGCCGAGATGGGTGAGGCGTGAGGTCTACTGTCCCCAAGAGCTCCTAGTTGACTCCTTCCCTCCAGGGGTGGGGCTCCCCACTGGGCTCATTCTACAGACTGAGAAGCCGAGGCTCAGGGGCGTATACCGGATAAAGTAAGGAGATGGAGTTCATGCAGCCTGCATAACCCCAGGGACATCCTCTCATGCCCCGCATCTCTTTTCTTGATTCCACAGGACTGGAAAAATCTAGATATGAAACCCTATCTGCAGGTCTAATTCCAAGGTGATACATGGACACAGAGAAAGCTCTCCGAGGCAAATATTTCAAATGCGGTCATTATCAGTGGCTGCACCCAGATGGCAGGATCATGACCCTATTTTCTTCTTTATATTGTCTGCATTTTTCAGGTTTCCTACAATGGACACATATTACTTTCCTACTAGGAAAAATGAACCCAATAACATATGCTGTAAAAAAAGGAGCTGAAATGAGGTTTGTTTCCCTTCGGGGCACCAGCTGAAAGATGGAAGCTGTGGAAGGATTTTGGGAAGAAACCCAGGAAAGATGAAAAACAAAACAACAGGGTGAGGATGGAAGTTGACCCAGGGCTGCTGGGCTCCGGAGGTCCAGTTCCCACCAGCAGTGCTGAGGAAGGGTCCCTGGGCTGGGGGGAGGGTCCCACCGGCAGGGCGAGGTAGCGACTACCACACAGGGATCCCTGGACAGCGAGGGCGGTTGCCTAGACCAGAGCAGGCTGGCCAGGATGGACGGCCCTGAGAGCCCACTGGGCCTAACCAAACTGCTGCTCACCATCTCTTCTTGGGCTGCTTGGCCCTCCCAGAGGTTGAGCATCTATCTCGGGGAAACTGAGGCTGCCCTGAGGTGCTTGCCCAACTTAGATCTCAATCCCGAGGTGACCAAGTTCAGCCCTAGACATTCAGCTGGGCAGAGCTCCCAAGACCAGCTGGGGAGACCCCTCTCCCCCGCCACTGAAACAAAGGAATGTCCCAAGTATTCCTCCGCCTCTCTTGACTTCCTTGTTAGCACAAACACAAAAATGGTCTAGGACTTCAGAAGCCCCACTTTCTACTTCACAGAAGGTGAGATCTCCCTATAGCCCTCTCTACCAAAATTAAGAAATATCTTGGTTCATTATTTAACCCAATCCAGTACCGTCCCTTGACAGGCTCCAGGAGAGGGGAGGAGGGGAATAAAGGCCCAGAGGTGAAGTTAGAGTTAGAGGAGACAGTTGGCCACCAGACCTCTCTCAGTCTCTATATCTTTCTATCTTATGAAGGAGAATCTCCTACTGTCCCTCTTCCTCCCCATTCATTGGCTCCTCTCCATCTGGTCTGACCTAGAAAGGTCCCCTAGGCAGGCAGCAGGCTGATACTGTCCTGAGGACAATGGGGAGCCATCGAGGGCTCAAGTCCTGCGGCTGTGCTTCCTTGTGAAGAGAGCCCGGATGGCAGGCGGGGGCAGCCGTGTGAGTGAGGTGGCCTGGGAACGGGTTTTCTTGGAAGGGAAATAATGAAAACAGTTAACATCTGTGGAGCAGTGACTCGTGAGCCAGGTGCGGGGCTAACTTGGTCTTCACAGTCACTTTTTGAGGTGGGTCCCTGTGTACACATTCTGTAGACAGCTTGCCTGAGGTTCGTGGAGGCCAGGCAACCTTCCCCAGGCTGTACAGTAAAAAGCAAAGACGAGGCTGCTCTGGACATCTGGAGTCTGAGGTGCTGTGGGCCCGTGTGGAGCGAGGTCTTGGGGACCTTGGGCACAGAGTTCTGGAGCTGCTGGGAGGGCTGGAAGTGGGGCAGGGAGGATGATGGGTGGTGCTGGATGGCATCCAGGCGAGACCGGGCACTGGCCCCAAGGCCGCCACAGACTGGGCAGCCACTGGCCCCAAGGCTGCCACAGACCAGGCAGGCGCTGGCCCACCTCCAGGGCCTCCTCTCCGGAGGCCCAGGCCGGCCTCTCAGCCCCCTCAGTGTGGGGACTCTGGTGGCCCCTGGCCTGAGCTCCGTGTCTCGCTGTGATGGTGAAGCGCAGCGGCCCCTGCCTCGCCATGATAACTTCCTCTGTCCCGGGACCAGGTGGGGTGAGCCGCACACAGGCCCTGTTCTCCAGGGTGCCATGCACTTGCCTGGTGGAGGTGTGGGTACGGTGCCAGGGAAGTGCAGGGAAGGCGGGTTCTGATTCTACTCTGCCTGGTAGAGGCAAGGAGGAGCTGGAGATGTTTCTAAAAGGAAGTGGTGAAGTCGTGTATGGTGGCACACACTTGTAATCTCAGTACTTGGGAAGCTGAGACAGGAAGATCACAGGTTCAAGGATAGCCTCAGCAAGTAGTGAGACTCTCATCAACCTAGTGAGACCGTGTTTCAAAATATAAAATATAAAATAGGGAGGGGTGGAGCTTGGATATAGAATGCCCCTGGGTTCAATCCCCAGTACCAAAAACAATTAATTAATTAGTTAATTAATTAATTAAAAGGAAGTGGCCTGGGACTGGAAGTCTGTCAGAGAGCAGAGTGCGTGCATAGGGGTGTGGCCAGAAGGAGCATGGACAGGTGCCTGGAAAGGGGCAGCAGGTGCTGAGGCCGAGGGGCAGGTGTGGTGGGCAGGGGTCAGAGGTGCTGCCTGTGCTGGTGGGAGGTAGAGATGCTCTGGGCAGAGACCCCGGCCCCCCGGGGTCGGGCTGTTGATGAAGAGTGGGACAGACCAAGCCCAGATAGGTGATACACTGGGCTTGTCTTCTTGGGGAGCCTGTGGCTCCTGGGGGGCTGGGCTGGCTGAGCTTCCCCCATCTGTGCCATTCACGCATGCCGGCCCTTCCCTTCAGTCCTTACCATCATGGGCACTCCCCTGCCCAGCTGTCTATCTTCCAATGTGGCCACTTGTCTCCTGACACTGATGTCCCTCTAGATCGTGCCTAAGGTCTCCCAGAGGAGCGACAGCTGGTCTGAAGGAACCCTGGCTGCGGGAGTGTCTCCCTGACCCTCATGTGCCCCGGGGTGGTTCCACCTGTATCTCCCCCAGGGCCCACTCCCCTCAGGGCTGTGACCACCCGACCCCCAGGCCTGCTGTGTGGTGGTCAGCCACAGGACATCCAGGTCCGACTGCCTGAGCTCAGATCTTGGATCCATCACTTGCTGGCTGGGTGACCCCAGGCCCGTGTGTTCCACCATTGATTCCTGATGTGTAAATTGGGATGATGGAAAGAGCAGCCACCCCTAGGGCCACTGTGAGAATTTTGCACAATGAGATTATGCACAAAAAGTGCCAGGCACGCAGCACGTGCTCCTGGCCCATCGGCCAGTGCCAGGCTTCCCTCTGTTGGCTAGCTTCAGGAATCTCTCAATGGCTAAGAGGTGGCTCCTTCCTTAACCTGTTAACTTTGTGGAAAAAGAAAGGACATGCCTCATTCCTCCTGGGAAGTCAGGGTGTGTTGGGAGAGGGAAGGAGGGCCTCCAAAGGTCCCAGGCTGATCAGGTCCAATTCAATCCATTTAAAAAAACTTTTCCAGCTGGTTGTGGTGGAGCACACTTGTAATCCCAGTACTTGGGAGGCTGAGACCAGAGGATCCAGGTTCATGGCCAGTCTCAGCTACTTAGTGAGGCCCTCCACAACTTAGTGAGACCCGGTTTCAAAATAAAGAATAGACCAAACCGCAGTGGCTACAGCAGCTGCAGCAGCGCCATCTTGGCAGGACTTTACCGGCAACTACCAGCATTGTGGCTTCTACACAAGACCAGCGGAGACACCAGTGACCTGTTGTGAATCCAGCAGCTTCAGAATAGCAGCAGTGAAGGCGAGCAGTGACTCGCTCCACGCGCGACACAGACCCGAACTGCAGTGACGGCAGAAGTGTCAGCGGCGCCATCTTGGTCAGACTGTGTCGACAGCTATCGGCATTGTGGCTTCTGCAGGCCACCAACAAAGAAGCCAGGGAGCTCTTCTAAAACCAGCACTGCAGAGCATCAGCGACAAAAGCGAGCAGCAGTTCGATCCACACTCGGTAGAGTCCCCAGGGCCCGGAGGCCTGACCAGAACCTGTAGCAGTGACTGAGCCCCCCCCCCCCAGAGATTAAGAGCAGCACTCAACAAGACTGTAAGTCAACGAGCCGCCCCAGGGGGAGACCACCCAGTGTGCCCACAGGGACTCGTGGGGTCTGAGACGGTGCAGATTGCCCCGGTGGAGGTGGGAGAGGGGTCTGCTGTGGGGCATGGTAGACATGTGGATAAGCAGACAGTCCCTGGCAACATTTGGGTGGGACAGACTTGCAGCCCGCGGGTAGCAGCACCCTTATAGAGTCCCTGGTGATCACCACAGGACTTGCAGCTGTGGTACCTGGGGAAAATTGGACCAAACCAGCCCTCTCTGTGGAGAATGTGGAGTTCCATGTTTGCACAGAATTGGGGCAACGCGACATCCGCCGCTTCTGTAGGCAAAGAAAGACACAAGCCCGGGGCCCCCTGCTGGTGACACCTGCCATAGGTGTGACAGAGAGAGATACAGGGACAGCCCAGGTGGAGACCTCGGAGACCCACGCTTGCAGTGAGAGGGGCAATAGCGGCACTGGTCGCTTGCACAGGTGGTGAGAGGCACCAGACAAGGGTCCCAATCACTGAAGGAGACCAAGAATTGGGCCTGCAAATGGACATTATACCGAGCAAGTGAGAATAACCATTCAGGAAAGGCTATTCACCTTTAAGGCTCACCTAGTAGCAACTATCTACCTCCAGGATAAGAAACCATAAAGGGAGAGGGATTAGACATAGGAGAGTGAGAGAGAGAGAGAGCTACCAAAAGCAACAAAGGTATAAACATAAGAAACCTGAAATCATGAAAAGGAAGATATAGCAAAGAAACAATGAGCCTCCACAATCCTACAACAACAGAACTCGCCAACTCAGAAGTGCAAAGATTGCCAGAAGGACAATTCAGAACTTCAATAGAGGAAATGATACAGGATTTCCAAAAAGAATTCAGAGACAGCCTGATAGAAATGAAGGATCAAATAAGCAGGAATCAAAAAGAAGCTCTGGGAGGAACCAAGATGGCGGGATAGCGAGAAGCAGTGTCCCGCTAGGGCTCCGAGTAGGAGCTCAGCAGGCGGGAAGACTGCTTCTTTATAAGAAAACAAGGGCAGCTAAAACTCAACAAAACAATGGGAGACAAAATACAGCGGCACGCGAGGCAGTGGAGAGAGCGGAGGGCGGCAGGGAGTTCAAAGCGTTTCACCTGGTGAGCGGAGAGCGAGACAAAGGCGCCATCTTGGCTGAGCCA
>PVJS01031540.1:0-23328 GCA_004027185.1 Glis glis | reverse complement strand
CAGTGTGGAGAACTTCTCCCTTCCCGGCCACGGCTGCCCCGCGGGTCTCTGTCCCTGGAAGCCGGCGGATGGGAGAGACCCCCACCCCACCCCCAAGCTGGTTAGCCACCTTAGAGGCGGTTAACGAGAGTTTATGGGGAATATTGTTGAACTTCAGTAATCAGGTTTCCAGCGATCTTATGCCTCCTGTTTAATTTATTAGACTAGTTATTTATTCTGTTGATGATAATCTGTTGCTGGTTTCTATGGAGATGTTAAACTGATCTCTTTCAGAAATCAAACTCCATATGCACTAAAACGTTTAAAGGGGCAGTGCCTCCCTCTTTTTCCCTCCCTTGCCCTTTTTTTGTTTTGTTTTTTAGACTTTGCACCTTGCTGAGACTTCGTGTCTCGCTCTGAGTCTCGGAGCATTTTATTTCCTTCTTACGAAGGAGAGGAGCCCGGGAGACTCAACGCTTTGTGGCAAGTACTGCTTATTATGGCTAGCAGAAAGCAGAGGCTTTGATCCCTAAGTTGCTTCATCATTTAAAACAGATCATTTCACCCCCACCCCTTTTCCCCCCATCACAGAAGAGCAAAATTCTTTCAAGATCAAAGAGTCCAATCTAAAAAAACACACAAAACTATTGTTTAAAAAATAGGAAAGTCAGTTAAATATGAACCTCCCTTTTAGATCTGCTCCCCTTGTGTGTAAAGGATTTTTGAATAAGAAAAACAAAACTCAGTTAATTTTTCATACTTATTAATAGTTTATCTTGCCCCCCCTTTAATTTAAAAAGAAGTTCAAAGTTAGATTTCTCTGCCTGTGGGGGTTGAGGTATATTTGCTTCCCTTTTAGATCCTGACCATCTGTTTTTGGAAAATTAGCCTCTGGGAAGAGGGGAGAAGGAGTTTTTACTCATAGTTAATGGAGTGCTTTATGTATTTATTTGTTTTGGGGAAAATACTCACCCAAATATTTTAAAGTCCTATTTCCATTGCTTTTTAAGAGACTCTCAGTAACCTCTGCCTGGTGTGTGTGAGTGTACCAACTTTTCCTTCTTTTCTCAAACTCTTTTCTGCTCAGGTATTTTTCTATAGATTTGTGACTTTGGTGATGGTGGTGGTGTGTGGGGGGGTTGCAGTGAATTAGGAAAGTATGGCAGAAAAAAATTATCTTGGTTTTTGACACTCTGAAAAATTGCAAACCTACTCTGGCTCAGATATTTATCACGCTGACAGATACGATACAAAGCGATTGCATTTCCTAATGATCCTCCGGGACTAAGTTGTAGGTAAAACCATTTAATGCATTTTTAATATTAAAGTAAGGCCCAGGTTCCATTTTCTTGGAGGTGGGGGAGTGGATGTCCCTGTACAGAGGCAGGCTGCTTTGCTTCTTCAACTAGAGCCCCCCCTTTCTCATTTCCATTTACTTTGGGGAGGGGTGAGCCATACACAGGGCATTTGGCTTTCATAAATAATTTTATATCTGACCAGAAGGCCCAATACTAAATAAGAGCACACTTAAAAAAAAAACCTCAAGGCTCCACCCCTGCTATAGGAAATAAAACAGAAGCAATTCTTGACCCCCCCTTCTGCCATCCTGCTTCTCTTTTATATTATTTTATTGGGGGGGTGGAGTGGTTGTTGCTTTTTAGCTCAGAGGAGAGAGGAGCCATTTCTCTTCTTTCCCTCTTTGCTATATTTTAAATTTTTGTTTGATTTGGATTGCAAACAGAGCAGAGGCTTAGGAGTAAAAAGAGCACTGTGGCTTTAAACTCAGGAGTTTGCATATTCTCCTTGTATCTTTCCCCTTTGCTAATTATTGTGTTGTTTTCAGAGCAAATATGTCATATCCATGGCGACCGGGCAGGTTTATTGTCTTTCTGAAGCAATAGCTCACATAAGTAATTAATGACTTTCTTTTTTTTCCTCTGGCTTAGGTTAAACAGATCATTCAAGGAAAGTCATATCTCTTCTCTTCTCTCCCTCTCCTTCTCTCTCTCTCTCTCTCTCTCTCTCTCTCTCTCTCCTTTAGCTCAGTGACATAAGAACATGAGTTAGAACAAGAAAATACTTTAACCAAGAAGTCAACAGCTTATTTCCCCCCATTTCTTTTCAGAGCTGAAGTGTCAGCTTTCAGACCCGGGAGCTGTCAGCTTGCAGCCCTCAGCAGGGCGGTCCATGCCTGGGTTGGCAACCCACTGCCAGGGTGCACAGTACAGAGACAGGGGAGTGTTGGCATGGAGGGGAGGAACCTGGAGGAATTCCCTTTTGAGTTTGGGGGAAGCACTCCAAAATGAGTATTTCTCCTGTATTTAGCAGAATTTAATTAAATTGTTTACAGGAAAGAATTAATGAGTTGGTAGTAATGTGTTCCCCCACCTTCTTTCCCCAGCCTAGTTAATTGGAAAGACAAAGTTTTGCTTTCCGATTCACCTCCAGCTTCGGCTTTCTCTGGCCTTTGTCTTAAGTGCTTTTTCCTGGAGATGTAGCTTTTGGAGTTACCGCTGGTTAATATTTTCAGAATTATGGTGGGGTTTGGGTTTTTGTTTTCTTTTTCCCTTTAGACCTCCAGCTTGGAGTTGGTTTCTGGTGCTCAGGAATCAACAGCTGTGATGGTGGACTGTGACTTGGGTTGTTTTTTTCTTTAACTTTTTCCTTTTTTTGGTGGGAGGGGGGCCCTTTAGGATAGAAAATTATACAGACAGCATATCTCCCTTGTATATGTAGTAACAGTATCAGGGAAGGTGGAGGTGATTTTTTTCCTTTTTTTTTTAAATCACCTTTTATGTTCTGCCCTTTGCTAGCAAGAAGCCTTATGATGTCACCCTTTAACTTTAGAATCGTGCTAGATTTCCGGCCATTCTCCAGCAGCTCCTGTGCCCTCCCTGCCATAGACATACACGAAGCACATGTGTACTGTCCCCCCCCCATTTTAAAAATGTCATGTATGGCCCAGGTTTTGTATGTGTCCTTCCAAAAGGGAAACGAGATGGAGAGGAAAACACTTATGTCGTCCTCGGACACGATTAAGAAGAATCTTTTCCCTCTAGCTGAACTAAGTGAGAAAAGGCTGTGGGGTTGACAGAATGAAGGTTTAGGCTTTTTGGCATTGACAATAAAAATAAAACGAAGAGAGATTTGTTTGGTATCTGGTTTCTGAAGAGGAGAAGAGAAGGCAAGTGTTGGTGCTGAGGCTGCCGCTGGCTTGTAATTGAGCCCGTAACCTCTTGATGTCTATATCAGAAGAACAGACATGAGCAGAGGGAACGGAGGAGAGGCAAACAAGCCTGGGAGAGGAGGGAGATCAGGGGGGAGAGTCACAGAGAGAGGGAGATAGATTTAATTTATAGACATTTTAAAAACCGTAATTTCATTAGGATCTGTTCTTCCCTTTCTCTGAAGGGCAGCCCGGCAGACCGATAAGGCCGGTCCCTCTGCCCGGGATGAGTGGCGTGCCTTGCTGGGCGCAGGCATCAGCGTCCCTGCCCGCTCCAGGGGGTCTGTTTCCTCTCTGCCCACTGTCTGCTGACTTCCTAATTTTCAAATTTAAAAGCCCCGAATAGCCCAAAGTCAGGGGTGGCTCCTGCTGCCCCCTGATCTCCCCTCTGGGTGCCACGCTGTTCTGTGAGCAGGGTCTGTCTCCTGCCTGGGCATCTGTGTGTCTTCTATCTGTCACCCGGCTGCCCGTGGTTCCAGCAGCAAGGGGCCATGGGGGAAGGGGGGGCACCCCAACTGGTTTCCCTTCAAGTTCACCAAGTTAAGTTGCTGTGGTCCTGAGGCCACCTCTTGGGGGAGAAAAACCTGAAGCCTGTCATAAATTCTGCAAAAATTAATCAGCCGTTTAAGAGCTGCGCGTTAACGAGGTTTAGCATGCGAGCTGGACCCTTCTCCTGTTCCCCGTCCAAAGTCCGGCAGAGTGAGGGGTGGCCTGACTGTGAGAGGAGAAGGGGGAGTTGCTGGTTATTATTATTAATTTTTTTAATCACAAAAAATGAGGATGACTAGGGAGAGGGCAGAAGAAAGAGGGCTGTATTGAATAAAAATCCTCAAGTTGCCCTTGTTCCATGTTGTTGGAATTTTTTTTCCCCTTTTGGTCTGGATTTGTCCTGTGTGTCTTTGGTGGAAAAGACACGTAGAGAAGGGGTGGGGGTAAGGAGAGAGAGAGAGAGAGAGAGAGAGAGAGAAGGATAGAGAAGAGAGAGAGAGAGAGAGAGAGAGAGAGAGAGAGAGAGAGACAGGGACGCGCAGCTCCTTCGGAACTCATTATCATTCTTAATAAGTCTTAAGGAATAGAGAAGTGCATGGAGTGTAAATGCTGGGTAATCCTAACACTTCTCAAGGTGAGAGGAGTCTTGAGGACACAGAGGAAAGGAGAGAGCAGAGGAGGGGGTGGGGGGGCCCAAGGCCTAGGGGAGCAGAGGCCCGGTGTTTAGGAGGCTCTGGGGGGGGCCTGCACGCAGGGGTGGGGGGACCCCGAGATGCCCCTGGTGGATGGATTGGCAGAGCTGACACGTGGGGGATCTCCAAGACAGGGCGATTTGCTGGGGCAAGGAGCAGAGGCGATGGGACCAGCCCTGCCTTGTGTGGGGTGCGGGCAGGGACCTCAGGGCCTCTGCTTCCTCCTGGGCATCGGGCTCCTGGACAAGGCCCAGGTGGGGGTAGAGGGGGGTGGTCCTGCTCTGGGCCCTCACCCTCTCTGTTCCTCGGGATCCTCCCTCCCGCCCCTGCAGCGGCCTATCTGGGAAGCTGGAGGGCCACAGTGGCTTCGAGAGTTCTGGACACTAGGTGGCTTAGAGGATCCGCGAGGTTCTCCAAGGCAGCTCCAAGGCAGCGAGCTGCCGCTGGCTTCCCCTCTCCTCCCCGCTGGTGGGCTCCGCTGTGATGGCTCTGCCAGCTCGGTGGACAGGCAGGCGGGCGGCTGGGCACCGGCCCAGGGGCATGGCCCAGCTCCCAGGCAAAGCAAGGCTGAGGCAGGGGACAGCTTCCAAGAGGCCAGACAGCCGTCCTGGGACCCTTGCAGCAGGGACGACGGGAGTCCAGCCTGGGTTCTCTGCCTGCTCTGTCCTCTGCCACGTGGGCAGGAGGCACTGCTGAGCCCTTGCTGGGTCTCTGAGTTGTGCGTGTCCCCTTCTTTGGAGTCCATGTGTCCCCTCTGAGAATCCTCTTAATAAAAAAAATCTCATAAGCATAAATATTGCTTATAGTTTGAGAGATTTCAGAGATCTTATAAACCCGCCTAAGGATCCTCCGGGGTCCCTTGCTCTGGTGGGCTGCTCTCCAGTTCTCCGGCGCGGGGGCAGCAGGAGGAAGGAGGCCACTCCCACCTGCCTGCCTCAGAGGGGCAAGAGGAGCACTGTCAAACTGTCACATGGGGGCATCCTGTCGATGGAGCAGGGGCCACCTGCTCAGGTAGATGCCCAGGCGGGGCAAGGGCAGCCTTCCCCCCTCCAGCCACATTCCCTAGGATTCCTAGGGTGCTCGCGGAAGGCTGTTAGCCAAGGTCATGTTCCAACCATGGCTCGTTTTCTCTGGGGAGAGAGGTGGGCCCGGAGAACAGCCCGATTCAGATTTGACTTACCATAGTTAGTTGAAAATAAAATTAAAAAAAAAAATCTCTACTTCTTTTGAAAAGCAACTTCTGCGGAGCTTGCGGAGGGTGTGTGGGAGTCTGAGGTGAGGCTGGTGACTGGGCTGGTGTGAAGCCTGAGGGAGCGGGACGGGTTAATGGTGGGCGGATTCTGCTTTTCTCTGGTTTAAGAGCAGTAATGGCCAAATTGCCTGCCCTACGTGTGCCTTGCTGACGAGATTTACCGAAAGGAAGCTGCTGGCCTCTGGGTGGGTGAGAGAGAGAGAGAGAGAGAGAGAGAGAGAGTGTGTGTGTGTGTGTGTGTGTGTGTGTGTGTGTGCGTGCGCGTGTGTAAATGAGAAGAAGGGGTGGGGGAATGCGCTCTGCCGGGCTGGCACCCTTCCCCAGCACTAATTGTTGGCAAAGTACCCACGGGGGCCGTGCCAGCGTCTCCAGCTCCGCCCGCCCCCCTCGCCCCTGGGGAGCTCAGCTGTGCGGCTGGCTATGTCAGGGCCATTTCCGGGCCCACTGGTCCTGGGGCTCCTTTGGGAATTTCAAGGAAATCTGATCCTTGGGGGGACTGGGTCAAGCGCCTGCATCTCTGGCCAGGGGCGCGGTGGGGGATGGACGACGCTCCAGTGGTTCAGAGCTCCACCGCAGTCTGTCTGCTCCTCTACCGTTCCGAGCTCCACATCCCTGTGCCCACGTAGGGTCTCAAGAGGCCAGGCATCAGGGGACCATGTTCCAGGTCTAGCTCTGTAGTCAATCGCTGTGTGGCCTTGGGTGAGTCATTTGATCTCTCTGGGCCTCTCCTCTCTTGTCAAACAGCCTCTGACCCTACCACCCTCATAAGACTGTCCTGGCCGTCAGCTGGGCTGGTGGCTGTGAAAGTCCTTTGAAAGTAATTAAACGTAATGAAGAATTTATCATGGTCATGTTGGCAAGTGCAGGATGTCCCCAATGTCAGACGAGCTGGCTTTATGTAATATGGAACCATCTCAGAGTGGACCCCTGTGAATTCCATTCTGGAAGGCCCTGCCTGGACAGTGTGTGGTGCTACAGTTACTTTTTCTTTTTCTTTTTCTTTCTTTTTTTTTTTTTTTTTTTTTGCTGTACTGGGGATTGAACCCAGGGGTGTTCTACCTCCAAGCTACACCCCCCGGCCCTATTTTTTATTTTTATTTTTTTGGTACTAGGGATTGAATCCAGGGGCATTCTACTTCTGAGCTAGACCCCAGCCCTATTTTATTTTTTACTTTGAAACAAAGTCTCACTAAGTTGCTGAGGCTGGCCTCAAACCTGTGATCTTCCTATCACAGCCTCCCAAGTACTGGGATTCCAGGCGTGTGCATCACACCTGGCATGGTTACATTTTTGTATAAGGTTTTGGGTTGGTCCTCTTATCATCAGGAGCTTGGGTCTGGGTTAGGGAGCTGCTTTACAGGGAGAATGGGGGATCCCCTTCAGAATGTGGGGTGTGGCTAGCTGTTTAGTCAATGGAGCCCATTGGTGCATTGAGTCGTAGTATATAGTGTACACTCTGCATTCTGGGGCCAGTGAGCTGGGGATTAAAGTCACCGTGACCTCACACCAGTTACTTAACTAGCCTGTGCCTCAGTTTCTCTCATCTGTAAAATGGGGAGAGCTCATTCTGTATATATCTGGTGGCCGGGATTCCATTAGGTGTGGGGAGATGTAATGTTGGCTGGAAATTCTAAATTCTGTGTTTCACTTCTCTGGCTGCCTTGGGGTCCTCCTGGGATTTGGGGTGATGGATCAGGAGGAACCAAGAAGGAAGACTGTGCCCGCATGCAGAGTTGGTTCCAAACTGGGGTGGGGACCAGTCGCTTCTTTCTCCCATCGTGGCCAGACTGGATACTCCTAGGGCTCAGAGGGGTGAGAAGGTCCTTCCTGGGTGCTGTTTGGGACAGGAGGGGGTAGACCCTTGGGGACTTGGGGACTAGCCCAGGGTTCCTGTGGACTCTGCCTGTGCGGCCTGATTCTGTGTCTGGCTGTCCCAGAGTCCAGCACCTGAGGGCTCCTTTGTGGCCGAGTCAGGGTGAGTCAGGGCGGCTGGCAGAAGGATTTGGAGCTGGGCTGAGCCTAATGTGAATAGTGTTTCTCCCATCTGGGCAGGTTAATTCCCTAATCCTTGGTTTCCTCCTCTGCAAACCAGGGGCAGGAATTCCCACCTCGTGGGGGTGACTATGGGGTCAGATGAGAGGACGGCATTTGTCACTAACATCTGCTGAGGTTCGACCTTGAGTGTTATTTCATGGCCCACGCTTAGTCCAGTGAGTGGCACATAGTAGGGCTGCGGGCCAGCTTGGGCTCAGCCCTAGTCGGGTCCCTGGGTGACCTGCGCTAACTTGGGAGGCCCCGTGGGTAGCCAAAGGGCGGATCCAGGCTGAGAACGACTGGTGTCCCCTGAGCCTTGATTTGGATGGCGTTGAGGCTTCCCACCAGGCGTGAACCAGCCTGGCCTGGGTGGAGGGGCCAGGGGAAGATGGGAGAAGAGGCAGTTACCTGAGGAGGCGAGGGCACAAGGCTGTGAGGCGGGGGGCACTGGAGGGGCAAGGGGCACTTATGAAGATGAGGTGTATGAAACCCCATCGGCCTCTCCCATTCCACTGTGCTATGCCAAAACGCCCCGGTTCCTGTTTCACTATCTGAGATCTGGGAGCAGGTTAATTTCCATGACGAACTCCAGGCCACGTGTTTGCAGGATTTATCTAATTAAACTGATGCTTTTTGCTAAGAAGGAAAGAAAGGAAGAGATGGAAGGAGGAAGGAAGGAAGGAAGAAGGAGAGAGAGAAGGAGGGAGGGAAGGAAGCAAAGAAGGGAGGGAAGGAAGGAGAGAAAGGAGGGAGGAGAGGAAGGAAGGAAGGAAGGAAGGAAGGAAGGAAGGAAGGAAGGGAGGAAGGAAGGAAGGGAGGGAGGAAGGAGGGAGAGAAGGAAGGAAGGAAGGAAAGAATGGAGGGAGGAAGGAGGGAGAGAAGGAAGGAAGGAAGGAAGGAAGGAAGGAAGGAAGGAAGGAAGGAAGGAAGGAAAGAAGGAAGGGAGGGAGGGAGGAAAGAAGGCTGGCAGGCCAACATGCTGTTGGGGGAACCGGGGCCTTGTAGGAGAGCCATCCTCTTTCTTGTCTTCTTACTCTTAGTTTATTTACAAAATAGATCTCGGGCTGGGAGGGAATCAAGTAGCTGGAGGGTTTGGGGTCTGTTCTGTCCAATTCCGTAGCCACTAGTCCACATGTCAACTTAAATTAAATAAAAATTAGGTTCAGATGCTCCCTGGCCACATGTGGCTAGTGCTACTGTATCGGACAACTCAGATGGGAACATTTCCAGCAGAAAGTTGTTGTGGGTAGCATCCCTCAGAGCTTCGGCTAGATGGAGAAGCCCCTGCGGGAGATGGAGATGGAGAAAGGGGCTGGCAGCAGGGATGTCCCCAGATGTCCACCAGGGCTTTGTACTTGGAGCCCAGGCCTCCGTGGTGTGGGGCCACCTTCCTTTCTGTCAGTGTGGCCCGTCTGGAGTTAGTGGGGCTTTAGACATTTTCTACTTAACGATTTTTTGTTTTTGTTTTTGGTGCTGGGAATTGAACCTAGGGGCATTCTACCTCTGAGCCACACCCTCAGCCCTTTTTAAATTTTTTAAAATTTTGAAACAGGGTCTCGCAAAGTGGCTGAAAATCTCGCTAAGTTGCTGAGGCTGGCCTTGAACCTGCAATCCTCCTGTCTCAGCCTCCCAAGTACTGGGATTACAGGTGTGCACCACTGCGCCCGGCTTCACTTAGGATCTTTGTGACCTTGGGCAAGGGTCTGAACTCTCTGAGCCCGTGGAATTGGACGATAGCAGCCAGAGCCTGCCCCAGTAGGTTCTTGTGATCACTAACTGAAGGCCACGCTCTAAGCTCTTAGTAGAATAAGGCACATTGTGAGTACGGGAAAAACGGAGACCACCATTATTACCATAATCATTACAGTTGCTGATATTATTTTCATAATGATTACTGAAGAGCTTGTGTGACTGCCAAGTTCTTAGGGGACAGCCCCCCATATGCGGAGATATCCATAATCCACTACCCTTTCCACAACCAGGGTAAAGGAGTCTCCCAAACCCCTGCTTTCTGGGACCCTCATTTGGATTCCTTCTTCCCATCCCTCCTTTCTCTGGGCAGAAGGAAGGCTTGGAGCTGCCCTAGAATTAACTCAGGCCCTTCTACTTAAGAGTTAGAGCCCCTGTCCCTCTCAGTTCACATAGAAGTGTGCCCATGGGGAGGCTGAGACAGGAGGATTGCAGGTTCGAGACCAGCCTCAGCAACTTAGCAAGACTCTCATCAGCGTGGCAAGACCCTGGGGCTGGGGGTGTAGCTTGGAGGTAGAATGCCCTGGGTTCAATCCCCAGTACCAGAAAAGGGGGGCTGGGGGTGTAGCTTGGAGGTAGAATGCCCTGGGTTCAATCCCCAGTACCAAAAAGGGGGGGGGCTGGGGGTGTAGCTTGGAGGTAGAATGTCCTGGGTTCAATCTCCAGAACCAAAATAAATAAGATGCCCACATGCATACACAGACACATCGTGGGTATTAAAATCGGGAGTGCAGATGTGGCCCTGACCGGGCCTCGGGTTATTTCAGGCGGGTGGGGGCAGAGGCCCCGGGAGAGCCCGTGTTTATTCCCGGACATTGTCCAGTGCCTTGTGTGCTAATGTGGAGCTAAAAAGTCCCCGGCATTGTGCAGGCTCCTTCCCCCGTGAAAAGGCAATTGAGTCAGTGAGTTTCGAACGGATGGGAGCTGACAGTAAATGAGAATTTGGCAGCGGGTAGAAAACAAGCTCCCCCGGCCTCCACCCCCCTCCCCACCCGCCTTACCCACGCTCGCCATCCCTCCCTAAACTCCCAGTGCTGGTTGGGTTTTTAGAGGGATTTTTGAAAAGAATTATGATTTTTGTACGTGTCCACATTAGCAGCTGGGGTCTGAGTCCCGGCCTGTCCCCCCACCCCAGGGATGGCTAGCCCCCTCCCCCGGATGCCCTCGCCCAGCCCCTTGCCGCCTGGGTGGCTCCGCCAGCGATCCCGAACGAGTTAAGGGCTGAACCAACTCTTCCCCAGCTGAACATCTCGCTCTGCTCCTGAATGGAGCGATGTGCTGTGCTCAGCATGATCGGAGACTGTCTGCCCCGGTGACCCACAGGCCCCCACCCTGCTGGGCTCCGCCAGCTCCCGTGGGACCTGCCGCCGGGTCCCAGGCCCGCCTCCCGGACAACCTGGGGAGCCGGTAGCCCATGCCGTGGGGGCCTTGTGCGGTGCCCTCCCACGCCCAGAATCCCATTAGAGACCTAGTTTAATTTGAAAAGGGACACCATTTTGAGTTGGCAGCATAGCTAGTTTGCACAGAAGGTTTGCTTGCAGTTTTGAGGGTTCGTGTATGCCAGGGGCCCTGCCCCTGCCCCCATGATTCTCCTCTGCACCATATCCAAGCCCGTAAATCAGTCACCAGATACTCACCTATATCAGGCCCTCGCCAATGGCCCCACATCTCTAGACTTCCCCGTTTAAACATTCCCAAGAGCCCCAGGGAGAGAAACAGTACCACCCTGCAGATGTCCCCCAGCTGTACCCTGTATTTATTTATTTATTTATTTATTTGGCCATACCCTCTTCAGCCTGACCGTCCTGTCTCGGTGGAGCAGGGGTGGCGTCTCTCTATTCCTGGGGGGCAAGTGGAGACAAGCTCTCATTTTGGCAGAATTAGAGCCTGCTACTTAGGGGTGCATGCACCCTCCCCCCTCCATGGCTGGGGAGCTGGGGATGCCCATCAGGGGCCCCTTTCTGGAGAGGCCTAGTGGAGTCTGCTTGCTTTAGGAGCTGGGTTGCAAGAATAGTGGTTAAGTCCCTGGGTTCAAATCCTCAGCCCCTTGTTGGTGAGGAGGGTGACTTTGGACATATCATTAACTCTCCTGGGCCTCAGTTTCCTCATTTGTAAAAGAGGACTAATAATCGTGCCTATCACGTGGGATTTGGGGGAGGATTAGATGAAGGAACTTTGGTAAGGAACTTGGCACAGGGCCTGGCACATGGTGACAAGGGGTAGCTATTGTTGCTACTGTTAGTGCTCCTGTTCCATCCTCCCCATCCGTCATTGGGAAGGTGGAGGGCTCAGGTCTGTCCCTGTCCTTGGACTCCAGGACCTCCAACACCAGGCTCAGGCCGCGGCTACCAAAAGTCTACCGAAGCACACTTGCCAAACCAGCAAGGCAAACATGTCCACCCAGGCCAGAGCTCTGAGGAAGCAGGGAAAGGCCTGCATTGTCCAGGGCTGGGCCCTTGGACGCCCAGGGGGCAGTCCCTGTGCTGGCCTGGACTGCCTGGCCCTGGGAGCAGCCCAGGGATGTCGCCATCTTGAATCGCCTCGGTCTCTCCTCGGCAGGCGGGAGCGTGGCCCTTGCCCTCCCCCATCGGCAGGTGGCCTTTGCAGCCTGGCACCTGTTCCTGGAGGGCGGCTGCCAGGAAGGCGCAAACCCAGGAATCGCCCGCCTGGTGTGGCCACTGAGTCGTTGCACAAGGCCCGGGTGCTGCCTGGAGTGGCTGGCCCGGCCTATACCCCTGGAGGGGATCGGAGCAGGGTTCTCCCATCCCAACCCCCCCTCACCCTCCAGGTGAGTCACAGGAGAGCTGGGGACTCGCTGGGGGAGGAGAGGTGGCGGTGCGAGGACGTGGAGGAAGTCGAGAGGGGGCAAGTGAAGGGTCTTGCTTTGTTCCCCCAGGGGCCACAAACAAGCTGAGTCGCTTTTAGATTTTCATTTTATTACAAGAGGAAGGAAACAGGCATTTAGTGAGCGCCGACTGTGTGTCAGATCCTGTACGGTGACTCTTTGTGGGATTGAAGGACACCAGGCAGGTAGTCCTTGGATTCCTATTGTACCTGACAGGAAATAAGGCTCTGAGAGGTTAAGTAACTGCCCTGGGTTCACCCAGCTCGTTTAAGGAGGCCCAGGTTTTGAACATGGGTTGATTTGGCCCGGAAGTACAAGCTCCCCGCCTGCCCCCCCTGCACTGGAAAATACAGAACCGTATTTTAAACAGTTTTTTTGAAAGTAGATAAAAGGGAAAAAATTCACCCATCTCTTACCTCTTGTGATGCAAACTGAAGTATTTAGTGTGTTTCCTTCTGGTATTTTTCCCCCTTTGGTGACTGTGTATAGTTATATAATATGTAGTGTGTATGTATGTGTGTGTGTGTGGAGGGTAACTGGGGATTGAACCCAGGGGCATGTTACCTCTGAGCTACACCCCCCAGTCTATTTTATTTTTTAAAATTTTGACACAGGGTCTCACTAGGTTGCTGAAAATCTCGCTAAATTGCTGAGCTTGGCCTCAAACCTGTGATCCCCTGTGTCAGCCTCCCAAGTACTGGGATTACAGGCGTGTACCACCACGCCCGGCATATGTTGTGTATTTGATATAATTATGCTTGTAAGAGAATATGGTTTGGGTTGAGACCCCAGATGAGGCAGGAGGGTCTCCGGAGCGGAGGCCACAGAGCAGTGATTGATTCTTGGCAAAATGGAAACCCGGGTTTGGCCCCGAGCCATTTTTTCGGTCATGAGATTCCTGAAGTTGTGTCGGAGAAGCAAACTGGGTGAACGGACCGGCCAGACCCCCGTGTGCTCTCCCGGGTTGCTTTTGCTCAGTTAAGTGGTAGAATTTTCCTTTTAACTCGCTTCCTTCTTGCTCTTGACAAATGGGAATATTTGTACCATTTTCCCGAATGACCTCGTCTCCTTGGGGTAATGGGAAAATGAAAGTCTCTGCTAAGTGCTTTGAGATATTCAGATATAAAAACGGAGAGTGGAGTGTTGTCATGGGCCTTTGGCGGCCAGGGAGCTTTAGAGAGAGGAAGTGCTGTGCGTGGAGAGTGAAGGTCAGCTGGCGCAGGAGGGCCCTTGCTGGAACCCGGGTCCCTCCGGGCCTAAGGGCAGGGGTGTCCGCGGGATGGGCGAGGTCCGGCTGGAGCCCCTGCCCTCCTCCAGGTCCACGCTCCCAGGCCAGGCCCCCTCGGCCTAGGGGATCCGATCGCTCAGGCCAAGCCCCCCTTGGCTTAGATCTTGTGGATAAACGATCCGATTCAAGGAGAGGTCCCCGCCTCTCCCTTCCTCGCGTCAGCCCAAGAATAACACGGCGGAATAAATGCTGTCACCTATACAAATAATCAGCCCGAAGATGATTTCGAAACATGGAAACGTGTTTGTGGTATGGGTGAAAATGCCCCCCGAAAGCCAAATGATAGAAACGACATAAAAATACGAAATGCTGGTGGACGAAGCCCGAGAGGTCTTCCTCCGAAATGAAAATTACAGCGTGAGGGTGGTGGGATAGGATGATTTGTTTTTTTATTTCACAACATTTTATTTAAATTCCCCCCTATGATTAAAAACCAACAAAGCCAAGGAGTCGGCCCAGCGGGGAGCCCTGGCAAGGGTGGGGGGCGGGGCAGCCGGCGAGGGCGCCTGCACCCACGGCCCCTGCAGGCGCTGAGCTCACCGGCTCTGCCAGCCGCAGAAACCTATGAGCTCCCGAGAAGCCGAGGCGTATCGGTGACTCAGAACTCTGCGTTGTGCTGTTCAACAATAGCTTTTGTCCTTTGCCCAAAACCCTAGGCCACTGTGTGGAAAAAAAAAATTATAAAATTATGAGATAGTTTGTACTTTCCTTACCAGCCGGTGCCAGCTTTGGGCGCTTTATTTATTCAAGGTGGGGAGGCAGGGAAGGCGGGGTGGGGGTGGAGAGACCGAAAGAAAAGAAAAACAAGGTAGAACTCGGACAAGTCCCAAAAAAGGTTTGAGCCTCAGCAACAAACTTGCTTTTGTCTCATGGGTGGGGAAGGAAAAAATAAGGAGAAAAAAAACAAATGCAGAAGGCCAGTTTGAACCAAACGAAACTCCTCTGGCGTCTGGCAGTGGGTTTTACCTTGTGTTTGTGCAACAGGAAAGCTGCTTCTCATGAGGCTCACCTGGGGGTGGGTGGCTGGGGAGGGATGTAGGAAGAAAGGGCTGGAGCCCGAGCCCAGTGTGGGAGCAAGGAGGTTCTGTTGGTGTCTGGTGTTCCGGTCGGTAATGCCCGGCTGCCAACAGCATTTGCTCTCACTTCCGGTTGTGTTTGAAGAAGATTCTTACCTCCTGGAATCCCAGACTCTCTGCCAGTGGGATTCAGAATTCCATGTGGGTCAGGGCGGGGATGAGTTTGCCCTGAATCAGTTCGGCCTTGCACTTTCCTCCTAGTGCCCACTGGAACATTTTATGACCAAGAGTCAAGAAGGAAGACCTGGGGGTGGGGGGTGGGATTGAGGGGGGCTGTGTGTGGCTACATGTGTGAGTGTGTGTAAATGGTTGTGTATGAATGATTGTGTGCGAGACTGTGAGCGATTGTATATGCGATTGTGCTTGTGTCTGAGACTGTATAAATGACTGTGATTGTGTGTGTAAATGATTATAAATGATTGTAGAGGAGATTGTGTGTATAGATGAGTGTGTGATTATATATGTGATTGTGTGTCTGTATGTGTGATTATATAGGAGATTGTGTGTGTGTGAATAAGTGTGTGATTATAAGTCTGTGAGATAGTGTGTGTAAATGATTATAAGTGATTGTATAGGAGACTGCATGTGGGATCATGTTGTGTGTGTAAATGAGTATATGATTGTGCAAATGATTGTATGTTGCACTTGAGATTGGTTGTGTATGAGATTGTGATTGGTTGTGTGATTGTGTATGTGTAAATGAGTATGTGATTGTGTGTATGATTGTGTGTGCCAATGATTGTGACTGTATAGGAGATCGTGTGTGTGAGATCATGTTGTGTGTGTAAAGGAGTATATGGGTATATGTGTAAATGGTTGTGTGTGATTGTACTTGAGATTGTGAGATTGTGTGTGTCTCTTTAGTCTTAATAGTTTTTCCCACTTGTGATAGCCAGGCAGAGTAGAATTGGGGGGCTTCCATCTATCTCTCTCACATCACCTTGCCCCCTTGCCCCAAGCCTGCTCTCCGAGTGCTCCTATGGGATGACTCGGGTCCTGAGAATGATGGGTGCTTCTTCCTTCAAATTAGCTCGGTGGATTTTGTGCAGATTTTGGCAGTGGTTGGACCAGGAAGAGAGGGTTCCAGGCGAAGGCCCAGAGGCCTCAGATGCTCTGCTAAGGATCCCAACCCCGTGGGCCATGCTCCGGGCTCAGGAATCACCCCGGCCAGCAGAGAGCTCGCCTGGACTTTAACGCGCCTTCGTGCTGGGCGTGGTGGCACACGCTTGCAATCCCAGTATTTGGGAGGCTGAGACAGGACGATCGCAGGTTTGAGGACAGCCTCAACAACGTAGCGAGACTCTCAGCAACCTAGTGAGACCCTGTTTCAAAGTAAAAAATAAAATAGGGCTGGGGGTGTGGCTCAGAGGTAGAACTCCCCTGGGTTCAATCCCCAGTACCCCAAAAATAAAAAAGCGCCTTCATGATCTTTCAGTCTTTGAGACCTTCCCTGGAAGAAGGCAGCTAAGTAGGGTTCTCCTACCCGTTGTCTAGATGGAGAAACTGAGGCCGGGAGTGGGGAGGCTGCTTGGCCAGGGTCCCGTAGCTGGTCTTCGGCAGATTTGGAGCCAGGACGTGGCCTTTGAGCTGCTTGGAAACACGGTCATCTCCCCTGATGGCCGGGGCAAGGCTGGCCACTTCCAGATGTGGGATCACACTTCCTAACACTTACAGCAAACAAACAGCTCCCCTGGGGATCGGATGTCCTGGCTGTGACTGGCGGTGATTGGTCCTCTGGTTTTAGGGACTATTGCTACTGAGGAAAGAGCCCGGGCTGGGGCACAGGTGAGGGGTTTCTAGCCCCACCTCTGCCACTGATGAGCGGCCGGCCGTGTCCCAAGACCTGGGCTTTGTCTACATGGAGCTGGAGGGCTGGACCCAGGGGTTCCTTCGTCTCTTCCTACTGGAGGACGGCTGGAACTTCCTGCCACCCTCCGGAGTCCCCAGCCGTGCCATGCAGCAAGCCCTCTCCCACAACCTGTCAAACCAGAGATGCCAGTTTCCCCAGGGCTGCAGGAGCGCCCGCCCCTGTCTTGTACCAGGCAGAGCTTCTGCAGACTCGGCAGGCAGTGCCCCGGCCCGTACCCTGTGCACCTGCTCATTGATAACTGTGCGTCTGCTTGTGCCTCGGGTCGGAGCCCTTTGGTCTGAACCTGCCTTGTACCAAGAGGCCGAGACGTGAGAAAATTACGAGCAGGGGAGAGGAGTGGTACCCTATGACAAGAGGCAGCTGTGGAGAAGGAGCAGGCTCCATGCCCGGGGTGAGCGCCATCTGGGTGGGAGGCCTGGCTTCCAGCTGTGGGGGCTCGGGAAGGGCAGAGCCTGGGAGGAATGATTTTGAAGCCACTACTATGGAGATTAAGGGGATGAGAATGTAAATCTCAAGTAAAAAGGTAATTGAATGTAATAGCAAACACTGCTCGCTCTATGTTAATTTTAGCTCTTCCCCTGGATACAAGACGCTGTATTAGTGTTTTATTACCATTTTGTTTGCACTAATAAAATAGTAAAATTTATTTCAAGGAAGTTGAAGGATGGTTTTACAATGCAAATTTGAAGAAATTGGACTTTTCATTTATGCCTCTGCTATTTTAAACCCTGACGGGTGTAAATTAGCTACGGGGACCGAGCAGACCCCACTGATGGGGACTTGGGAGGCGGGAGCCCTGGCAGAGGTTCCAGACTAGCTCAGAGCAGAAAGTAGAGAGCGCCCCGTGGAGAGGCTGGGGCCGCTCGGGCCCGATTGGGTGGGACTGGGTGGTGGGTGAGATCCTCGAGCATGACTGGGTGTACGTAGTATGTCACACACCGAGCCAGTGGGGAGACACACGTGGCATGGACCGCAGGCTGCGTCTTTCCCCTGGGTCCTCCGGTCCCCTTCCTGTCCCGCCGTCGGAGCTTAACCTGGGGAACCCCCAAGGGGAGCCAAGCAGCCTCTCTCCCTTGCGCCTAGAAAGGGCAGGTAAACCCGTTGCAGACCGCCCCCGTCCTTTGAAAGGGGCTGCGGATTGATCTGGAGGAAGGACCCTGAACCAATGGCCAAAGGCCCGGGCCAAAAACCAGCCCCGCAGAGGTTGCCAGACACGCCCACCTTCTCCAGGCTTCCTTCTGGCCCAGGCACTCTTGAGAAGGTGGAGCAGGACTTTCTCAAGAAGCCAGCGTCTCTCCAAGTTGGGCCGAGTGGATGGTCCGTCCTAAGCACGGTGGTGTCCATGAACCAAAAAGCTAGACGGCTGCATTAAAAAAATACAAATACAAATTGAGCGCTCTGAATCTTAGGGAGCCAGACAGTGGAAAGGCAGGTGGCTAGGGAAGGAAAGGGGAGATAGGAGAGGTTCGTTTTGAGTTTTGGTTGAAGAATTCAGGTTGGATCTTGTTTTATCCAAACCGGTTTGTTTATCTCGGAAAAATTATCGGCAGCAATGGCCCAAAGGGATGCATTGGGGGACCTGCTTTCCAAAGTGTAGGGAACCGAACAAGTGTTCCTGTGTCTGGAGGAGTCGACGGCATGTCTTACCTGGGGTTTCTGGCTGCCTGCCTGGTGTGGGGGAAATGGGGAGCCGGTGTTGCTGGTTTCCAGCCCTGAGCCGAAGTCTTGGGGAGTTTTTCTAGCATGTTCTTTCTCCCTTGGTCGGGTGTGGTGTATGAGTGTGTGAGTGAGTGAGTGAGTGTGTGTGTGTGTGTGTGTGTGTGTGTGTGTGTTTAAGAAGAAGATTCAAACTGTTGATACTGGCCAGGCCAGAGTATCGAGACTGTTGCTGTGGCAGGAGCAGTAGCAGCTGCAAAAGACACTTGAGGTTTCCCTTGTGAGGACTCTGCTCGGGGGTTGCAGGGAACATGGCGCTGGGGCTGAGGAGGACGGGCATGGGCCCCCAGCCTCTCTCGGTGGCTCCTCTAGGCCTGACGGGCCATGTCTGGAGCAGAGAGGGCCTGTGTTGACATTTGAGGGTCAGGTGGATCTCTAGAAGCCAAGGCTGGGCGTGGTGGCGCACGCTTGTAATCCCAGTACTTGGGAGGCGGAGACCGGAGGATCCGGGTTCGTGGCCAGCCTCAGCTACTTAGTGAGGCCCTCCGCAACTTCATGAGACCTGGTTTCAAAATAAAGGATAAAAAATAGGGCTGGGGGTATAGCTCAGAGGTAGAACATCCCTGGGTTCAATACCCGGTACCACAAAAAAAAAAAAATCTAGAAGCCAGGCTGGTGCTCTTTGTGGTTGATGATAGAGGAGGGAAATTCTCCAAGCAGGTCTCTTGGGAATCCTTCTGGACAGGGGCTATGGATGCGGTTTCTTGGGATCTTGGGGTTGAGGGAATGTGCAGCAGGCAAGGCCCCCGTAACAGGCCAGGACCCTCCTCTTTTCTGCTGCCGAGCACGCAGGAGGCCCTGGTGGCTCTGGGCTGGTAGCTGAGGGGCAGAGGGGGAGGCGGCCAGGGCCAGGCAGGTTTGAGAGCATTGCTGGAAGGTGTGAGAGATGAGAACATTTTATTTATTGATTGATTGATTGATTGATTGTACTGGGGATTGAACCCAGGAGCATTCTACCTCTAAGCTAAACCCCCCAACCCTTTTTATTTTTTATTTTGAAGCAGGGTTTCGTTAAGCTGCTGAGGGTCTCACTAAATTGCCAAGGCTGGCTTCCAACCTGCGATCCTCCTATCTCAGCCTCCCAAGTACTGGGATTACAGGCGCGCACCACCATGTCCGGCTCAAATGAGAATGTTTAAAAGAGAAGCGCGCGCTATTTAGCCTTGGAAGTGGTTTCCAGTTCTTTGAGGGGGGGTGCTACACCCTGTGTACCCAAGGATTTAGAGAGGGAGGGGGTGGTACATCAGGCAGGGGGTTACACTCCAAGTGGATTTCAACCCCAAACTGTAATTACTCAAGAAGCCGGCGGAAATGGGAAAAGAGGATTAGTGGGGTGCCCCGCTGGGCCTGGTGGTGCCGGTGGCAGGGGAGTAGCCTGCCTGGCACAGGCACCTGCCGGCCTTCTCAGCTCGCCCCCTGGGCTGGGGCCAGCGCCACGGTGGTCTGTCCTGAGGAGTGGCCTGGACCCCGGGCACCTCTGCTCTCCTTGTCCACTCTAACTCTTCCCAAATCCTCTCCAGAGCTCGAGGCCCCTGGAACAGATGGAAGCTCCATTCTGGTGTATTGTCCTTTCTTTTTGGCGTCGGGTATATGTGCGTGAGCTGGGAGGGGGTGGGGGGACTGCAGTAAGTCCTGGAAGCAGGACCCACACCTGCTCTCCGCCCTGTCTGGTTTGAGGGAGCCTGTGTGGTGCACAGCGCCTCCCCAGTTTCCCCTTTAATCAGGAGAAAGGGATGCCAGAACCCTGAGGTCTTTTGCCCACAAGACTCTGCCCCTTCCTCTCCTCCCCATCAGCCCCGTATATCATGTATTCTGAACCCCCAGCTCACCTTTCCCTTCTCCCTGCCCCCACCCCTGCACCTGTCAGCTGTCTCCTTGACTGTCTGGCTTGGCTGCCACCCATCCTATCCTCCCAGGCCAGCCCCGCCCCCTCCCCCAGCCCCCACTCCCTCCCTTCCTGTCTCTGCCCACGGCTGCCTCTACCTGCCCGTCCCGGCACACCTGAGGCTCCGAGGCTGCCTATCGGAGTGTGGGCACAGCTCAAGGTGTTTACCAGACAGCCAGGATAAGGTATTAAATCCTGTTGCTGTCTTCCCAGGGCCAGGTTCCTCAGATGGGCTTCCAAGTCCCTAATCTCAGTGCCCGCATCCCTGCCCGGCCTATGTTTGATGGGGGCTTTCCTTTCCGATTGAAGCTGAACCCAGCAGGCTCTGTCGCGGGTTGGGTCTGGGTTCCCACCGGTCGATGGCACCGGTGTCCAGCCCCTTCCTCTCTCTGCTGCTTCCTTCCGCCCCTCCTTCCTTCCTTGGGGAATCTGAGCGGGTGGGGGCCAGGATTCTCCCACCAGGTGCTCCAGAGCCTTCTTCAGCCCCCTACCGCCTCACCAGGGTGGGCACGACGCCATCTGCTGTCATTGGGGGTGTATATGTGTCCCAGATGGGACTCAAACTGGCCAGGTGGACCTGGTTTGGAGAGGGTCTGAGATAGGAGCAGGCAGGTAAATAACGCGCTCCAGACCTCTGCTTGAATTCTTCATACTCAGAATCCCGGCCGGTGTGGGGCTGAGCCCAACGCCCAGCCTGCCCCGGGGGAGGTCGCTGGAGCACACCTGTTCCTCTTCAGTGTCTGCATTGGTTTGAGAGGAGATGTGCTCCTGTCTGGTGCTCCACGTGGACACCTGCCCTCCTTAAGCTGGCCGAGACTCGGGGGTGATGGGAGGGCCCAGGCTCTGCAGTGAACAGGGACAACAAGGCACCCAGTCTCAGAGACCTCCATTCTTTTTTATTTATTTATTTATTTTTTTGGTGCTGGGATGGAACCTAGGGCCTTGCGCACGCTAGGCCAGCACTCTACCACTGAGCTACACCTCCAGCCCTTTTTCTTTAATTTGAGACACCGTCTCACTAAATGGCCCAGGTTGGCCTCAAACTTGCAATCCTCCTGCCTCAGCCTCCCATGTAGCTGGGGTCACAGGCGCACACCACCGCACTCAGCCCTAGTGGTCTCCATTCTTGATGTGGAGCTGAGGCCGCTCCCGGGGTCTTCCTTCCTGTATGGCCTCCAGGGACTTGTCTGCCCTTTCTAGAGTGGCAGGACTGTGAAGGACAGGGAGGTTCTGCTGAGCCCCAGCCCTCTCTCCCAGGAGCGGGGCTGCGAGAGGCCAATTAGCTCACCCCCCCCCCATGCTGGGGAGTTTCTGCAGGGGGAGGAGTGGGACTGGAGACCAGTGGGGGCTGCCTGTGGCTCTCCACTGCTGGGGTGTCTGGGACTGAGAGGTGTGTCCTTTCTCCCAGCTGCCATGACTGGACAGACCCTGCTCGATTCGGGGACTCTCTCCTGGGCTGCGGACCACCTCTTCTTTCCCTGTCTCCTGCTCCTTTTCTCTTGGGTTTTGCAACAGCCTGAACTCCCTCTCTTTCCCAGTCTCCTCACCTTAATCTTTTTTTTTTTTTTTCTGGTACTGGAGATCAAACCCAGAGGCATTCTACCTCTGAGCTATACCCCTAGTCCTGATTTCTCTCTCTCTCTCTTTTTTTTTTATTTTTGAAACATGGTCTTACTAAGTGACTGAAGCTGGCGTCCATCTTGCGATCCTCCTGTCTCAGCCTCCCAGGCACTGGGATTACATGTGTGAGCCATGGTCCCTGGCTCCTTACCTCGTTCTTGCTGAGCTCCAGGTGCACATGGCTCTGCCCTCCTGCTGTTGCTTCCAGGGTCACGGCTTGGGGCTTTTCTCTGTCCCTTTCTGAGATTGGGACAGAGAAAGAGACACTGAAGGAATGCAGGGGTCTGAGCAGGGGTGGGCCTGGCAGGGGTGAAGCGGCTAGCTTCAGGCTGGGTCTGTGGCCAGCACCCTCACCATCGGGGCTATGGGCTGGGGTTCCCATGGGAGTCCTGAGTGCCAGAGTCCCCGATTTTATTTCGGGGCTGTTCTTTTTTCTAGTATGTTTTGGGCAGTGATCAAGAAGTGGAATGATGGAAGCCAGATGCGATGGCACACGCCTATAATCCTAGTACTTGGGAGGCTGAGACAGGAGGATCACGGATTCAAGGCCAGCCTCAGCAACTTAGCAAGATTCTGTTTCAAAATAAAAAAGTAAAAAGGGCTGGGGGTGTACCTTGGAGGTAGAATGCCCCTGGGTTCAATCTCCAGTACTAAAAAAAAAAAAAAAAAGAAAAAAGAAAAGAAAAAAGAAGGGGACAGGAAAAATCTGGAGTGTGATAGTTGGGCTGGTAAGGGGGAGGAGGAGGAGGAGGAAAAAGGTGAAATTAATTCATTAGAAAAACTTGTTTACTGGCTCTGCTTAGGCGCCTCCATTTTAAAAGTCTACGTTTACAATAAGTCGCTAATTAAAATACGAAATTAAGCAACAGCTATGTTTTTTTTTCCCTTACACTTTAATTGCATGATTTTTTGTGATGTAATTTCTGGAAACACCCAGCGTACCTCACAGGGCTGTTTGATAAACCAGAAGCACCTGAAACCAACCCAAAAAATAAATATATAAATCCAGGGGGAACTTAAGGTAGATTGGAAGTGACGGAGAACTGCAGACAGCAGGGAACCAAAAATCCATAATAATAATAAAACTTCTAAGTGAGGACATTTATCCTCCTGCCTACAGCCCCCACACCACCACCGAAACCAGAACAATCCGGGCATCTCAGGAGGAAAAACACTAAAACCGAAGCCAGATCAAGTGGGGTCTTTTTTGTCCCCCCTGGGAAAAACAAGTCTCTCTGGGCCCAGGCTACGGCAGGCAGTGTGGCCAGGCCTGGTTCCTGGCTGGGCCTTCCTAACTACCTAGAGAATGCAAGCTCTTCCAGAAGGTGGTGGGAGGGGTGGTCCATCCTGTCTTTCACAAACAACCTTGTGGCCTGCTGCCTTTAAGATGTAAACCTGGTGGCGCAGGCTTGTAATCCTAATACTTGGGAGGCAGAGACCGGGAGGATCAGGGTTCGCTGCCAGCCTCAGCTACTTAGTGAGGCCCTCCACAACTTCGTGAGACCCAGTTTCAAAATAAAGGATAAAAAATAGGGCAGGGGGTGTAGCTCGGAGGTAGAACGCCCCTGGGTACAATCCCCAGTACCGCAAAAAAAAAAAAAAAAAAA
>PVJS01031539.1:0-23332 GCA_004027185.1 Glis glis | reverse complement strand
TGTGTGTGTGTGTGTGTGTGTGTGTATGTGTGTGTGTGTGTGTTACTGGGAATTGAACCGAGGGGCATTCTATCTCTGAGCCACACCCCCAGTTCTATTTTATTTTTTATTTTGAAATAGGATCTCACTAAGTTGCTGAGGACCTTGCTAAATTGCTGAGGCTGGCCTCCAATCTGTGATCCTCCTGTTTCAGCCTCCCAAGTACTGGGATTACAGGTGTGCACCGCTACACCAGGCTGAGATCTAGATTTTCAAGTAAAATCTCCCAACTGACAACTTCAAGGCCACTTATTGTGGTACTGAGGATTAAACCCAGGGGCAATCTACCTCTGAGCCATACAACCAACCCTATTTTTATTTTTATTTATATTTATTTGTTTATTTATTTTTTGCGGTACCGGGGATTGAACCCAGGGGCGTTCTACCTCCGCGCTAAACCCCCGGCCCTATTTTTTTTATATACTTTATTTTGAAACTGGGTCTCACGAAGTTGCGGAGGGCCTCACTAAGTAGAGAGAGAGAGAGAGAGAGAGAGAGAGAGAGCGAGCTGAGGCTGGCCGTGAACCCGGATCCTTCAGTCTCCGCCTCCCAAAGTACTGGGATTATAAGCGTGTGCCACCACGCCCAGCTCGTATTTTTATTTTTTATTTTGCAACAGAGTCTTGCTAAATTACTGAGGCTGTCCTCAAACCTTCAATCCTCCTGTCTCAGCCTCCCAAGTACTGGGATTACAGGCATGCACTACCATGCCCAGCTGAGACAGGACATCTCTCTCTCTCTTTTTTTTTTTTTTTTGGTAATGGGGATTGAACCCAGGGGTATTCTACTCCCAACCTACACCACCAGTCTGATTTTATTTCTTATTTTGAAACATGATTTCACTAAATTGCTGAGGCTGGCCTCAAACCTTCAATCCTCCTGTCTCAGCCTCCCAAGTACTGGGATTATAGACATGTCTCAGCCACCGTGCTCGACTGAGACAGGACATTTAAACCCAGGTGTGAAGGCTGGTGCAGACGCCGGCTTCCCAGGCCTCCAGCACCACCCCTGCTCTTTTGCAGAAACGCCTCTCCCACCTCATATCCAGCTCCCTCCAGAAATCCAAGAGCTCAAGGAAGTCGCTTTGACCTGCCTTCTGAATTTCGCCTGCTTTGGATACGACATCCAATTGCAGTGGTCCCTAGAGGACCTCACCTCTACTTCCTTTTCCATTGTCAACTCCACCACCTGTTCTGTCGAGACGGTCCTCACCCGGAGCGACCTCACCTTCCAACCTCAGTGGACTCTCCACGGGAGGAACTTGACTTGCCAGGCCCGGCATTCCGGCCAAGTGCTCTCTGAGGCCATGGTGCGGCTAGACGTGAAGCGTGAGTGGTCCTCACTGTTCCTATGGAAAGGACTCTGTCCTTGTCGCCTCCTCCCCAACCCCCCAGCAAGGGTGAGAGGAGCCCAGTAGAAGGATGTGTCATCCATCCTTCAGTCAGTCACTGCAGCTTGAAATGGCCCAGGCTGTCCCACCATCCCCCTCGCCAGCCCTGGGGTTTCAGGTTCATTTTAGCCTTTGCTTTGGCCTCACAGAATAAGTCACAGCATGATGGAGGGGTCCTCGGGCTAGAGTTCTTTGTTCCCTCTTGAGGAAATGTCTCATGTCATTATTTTGTGCCTCATTCATTCATCTGATAAATATTTACTGTGAATCGGCTAGGTGTCAGGCCCAGGGCAGCTGCCAGCTGGGGAGAGGAGGTTAGAGAAGGGAGCCCAGTTCTTGCCCACATGGAACTAGTATTTCAGAGGGACAAACAAGAAATAGATCAACAAAGAAATACAAAACAAAATTGTAGGTAGTGATAGGTGTGTTGAAAGGGGAAAAAAAGCCAGGCATAGTGGCCCAGGCACAGTGGCGCACACCTATAGTCCCAGGACTTGGGAGGCTGAGACAGGAGGATCACAGGTTCGAGGCCAGCCTCAGCAACTTAGTGAGACCTTTATATTTTTTTTTACTTTCAAAATGAAAAATAAAAGAGGGCTGGGCATGTGGCTCAGAGATAGAATGCCCCTGGGTTCAATCCCCAGTACTAAAAAGAATAATAAAGCAGGGCTGGGATGGGCGGTGATGGATGGAGACTTCTCTGAATTCTCTGAAGGAGTCAATACTTAGGCTGACTTGAAGGGAAGGAGGAACTGGGGCAGGCAAAGAGGATTCCAGAAAGAGAGGAAAGCAAGTACAAAGTCCTCAAGATAGGAGCTCGGTGTGTCTGCGACAGAGCCAGAGGGCAGGAGAGGTTGAGAAGAGGGGACAGGACACTAGGTTTCCTGAGCTGCCGGAAGCGTTTTGGATTTTATCCTAAGTGTAGAATCCCCTGGATTGACAGTCTCAGGAATCCTGCTGGCTGTTGGTGGAGAAAAGACGATGTGGGTGGTGGAGAAGGGGCTCCAAAAGTCACCTGGGTTGACGAGGGAAAACTGTAGGTGCAGGCACTGCCTCATTAGAATAAAAGTGCTGTTACTCTCGCCACCTTCCACCTTCTGAGAATTCCCTGTCCCCTCCCTGACCTCCCCTCTGTTCCTCTAGACCTCCCGAAGTTGAAGATCGAGGTCAGCCCCGAGAAAGCCACTGTAAAGGAACAGGAGTCTGTGACCATGACGTGCCAGGTCACCAGCAGCAACCCACAGTACAAGACTATATCCTGGCTCAAGGACGGGCTGCCCCTGAGCGAGCAGGAGGGGCTCACACTAACTCTGCCCTCAGTGACCAAGGACATGAGTGGGAAGTACTGCTGTCAGGTCTCCAATGACATGGGCCCAGGGAGGTCGGAAGAAGTGACCCTCAATGTGCTATGTGAGCCTCCTCGGAGCCAGGGCGGGAGGTGACAGCAGAGCTGTCATGGCTACTCACACGGGTCAGAGGACTCCCCTCACCTCCCTGTTTGCTTCTACCCCTTCTTCTAGATGCTCCAGAACCTTCCAAGGTTCAGATACATCATTCACCTGCTAAGGAGGGAACAGCCGTAGAGCTGGTTTGTACATCGCTAGCCAATCCTCCTCCAACAAATTATACCTGGTATCACAATACGAAGGAGCTGCTGGGAAGGACAGAAGAGAAATTCCACATCCCTCAGGTCTTCCCTTGGCATGCTGGGAATTACTCCTGCGTGGCAGAGAACAGTCTTGGTTCTGGACAGATTGGCCAGGAAGCCGAGCTGCATGTCCACTGTGAGCGGTCACAGAGCCTGTGGTTCTCAGGAGAGATGAGGGGAGAGGGGGAAGCAGGAAGGCCTGTGGTTCTCAGGAGAGAATAGGGGTGCAGGGGGCTCCGGGTCCTAGAATGAAGAGCAAGCAGAAGCCAGGGTTTCCAGACATGTCTCGGGGATTTGTTGTTCAGTGGTATTCGCAGCTTCTAGACCAGGCCTGGCTGGTAGCAGGTACTCAGCAGATGTTTGTCAAATGAATGAATGTTGATATCAGGGCTCCATGAAGGGCACAGAACTTGGCACCAGGCAGCAACCAAGTCCCTGAAGAGGTCCTGAAAGTTTCAAGGAGAACTGGGGCAATATCTCACCTCTCCACGGTTAGAACCTCTCTAACACAGTGCCTCTTGTCACTGAGTTGAGCCCAGGACAGAGAGAATCCATAGACTTGATCCATGGACCCTGAGATGTTATATGCGTGGGTAGAGATGCCCAGATCCTGGATGTCCGGACAGCTGGACATACGTTAGCAGCAGCAATATTTATTATTTACCACACACCATATGCTGCTCTAAGGGCATCATCTCACTTCATCCTTGGGTGAATTCTACAAGGTTTGGTCTTCTTAGGACGCCATTTGACAGATGAATAAACCGAGGCCTGCAGCCCATGGCTACACAGCTCTAAGTGGCAGGGTGTGGCCGTCTGGCTCTAGAGCGCTAACTACTGTACGATCCTCCCTTAAAGCTCAGAGAGGCCAAATGGTCACAGATGCAGAGGGAAGCGGGTGCTTTCCTTGGATTAATTCAGGAACTGTGTGAATGCTGGGGGCAGGAGGGGAGGAGGGCGCAGGAAGAAAAAGGTATTATGACTTTGCTCTACTTGCCTCTCTGACCTACTCCCAGATGCCCCCAAGGGAGTGACCACGGTGATTCAAAACCCTGCACCAATTAAAGAAGGAGACAGCGTGATCCTGTCGTGTAGCTACAACTCCAGTAACCCGAGGGTTACGCGGTACGAGTGGAAACTCCGAGGCTCCTGGACCGAGCCATCGCCCGGGCTGCTGGCCATCCAGAAAGTTGCCTGGGACACCCCGCCCATTGCCTGCGCAGCTTGTCACCAGTGGTGTTCCTGGGCTCCTTCCGTCAACCTCAATGTCCAGTGTGAGCGACAGGGCTGGGGACCTGGCAGGTGACCCCGATGGTATCTGGGGATTAGAGGGTGAACAGATGGGGGCCTGGGCCATGGTCTTCCACAGTGAATTGAGGGGTGAGAGCCGAGTCTCAGGGTCAAAGGGGCAGGAATTCCTGGGGACAGGAAGAGGGGAAGGAAGCCGAGAGGTCAGCCCGAGGCCCTGCCCCTGCAGATGCCCCCAGAGACGTCAAGGTCCTGTGGATCAGCCCCCAGTCAGAGATTCACGCCGGACATCAGGTCCAACTCCGCTGCAGTTTCTCAAAGAGCCGCCCGGAAGGAGTCCGCTTTCTCTGGAAGAAAAATGGAAGTCTTTTGGAGGAAGGAAGAGACCTGAGTTTCCAATCTGTCTCTCCAGAAGATGCTGGAAATTACAGCTGCCTGGTCAGCAACTCCGTAGGACAGACGGTGTCTAAGGCCTGGAAGCTCCAAGTGCTGTGTGAGTGGCCGGAGCCCGAGACTGAGAGTGGAGAAGAGCAGGTGATGGGCTGTCCGGGGCCCTGACTCAGTTTCCCCTTACAGATGCCCCTCGGAGGCTGCGTGTGTCCATTACTCCAGGAGACAATGTGATGGAGGGCAGGAAGGCTGCCCTGACCTGTGAGAGCGATGCCAACCCTCCTGTCTCCCAGTACGCCTGGTTCGACTGGAATAATCAAGACCTCCAGTACGCTGGCCAGACGCTGAGGCTGGAGCCCACCAAGGTCCAGCACTCTGGCGCCTACCGCTGCCAGGGGTCCAACCGGCTAGGCAAGGGCGAGTCGCCCCCCAGGACCCTCACCATCTACTGTAAGGCCCCTTCCTGCTTCTTCAGGGACTCCTCTCCTGCCCTCCCTCCCCACTGCCTCCGGCCCGGCCCCACCCTGCCTGTCCACACCCCTGACTCCATAGCAGGGCCACTGAGAGGCCATCCTGTCCTGCCCCACAGGTCTCCCCCTTTGTCTACCTCCCCTTCTGTGTCTCCTACATCTGTCTAGGATTCCCTTGCAGCTGCACCCACCTTCCAAACACCCCGAGCTCTTACTGGGTCTCTCTCTAAATTGCTGAGGCTGGCCTGGAATCTGCGATCCCCCTGTCTCAGTCTCCCAAGTACTGGGATGACAGGAGTGCACCACCACCTCCAGCAAAATTAACCACTATCTTTTTATTTTTTTTTATTTTTGCCATGCTAGGGATTGAACCCAGGGCTTTGCACATGCTAGGCAAGGGCTCTACCCTGGGCTACATCCCCAGCTCTGGGTCCCTCTCTCTCAGGAAACATTACTGACACATTGCATAAAAACCTTTGGCCAGGGTCCCCGCTTCTCGGACAACTTCAGATCTGCCTCTTTTCTAGGGATCACACTGTATCCCCTGAATAAATGGTCTCATCTTGCCAGTGCCCTGTTCAAGGCGAGGGCAGGGGTGGGCGGTTCAGGCTCTTTCTCTGGGCACGCCTGCGAGGATAGGCACGGGATAAATTCCTATGTGGGATTGCTGGGTCCGAGGACAGGTGTATTTTAAGGTCTGGCAGTCTGGCCAGTCTGCTCATCTACGAGAGTGAGGGTAAGTGTGGGCCATGCCTGTGGAGAACTCCCGCCTGGGAGAAAGACTTTCCTCCCAACAGGAGGTCCAGAGGGAGAAGGCGCACAAGCAGGAAGGGTGGGGGGCTGGGTTACCAGGCCAGGGCCACAGGGCAGGGCAGAGTGAACCTGTTATCTCCTCTCTCCACCAGATAGCCCGGAGACCATCGGCAGGCGAGCAGCCATGGGAATCGGGGTCTGCCTGGCCATTGTCATCCTGGCAATCTGGGGGGTGAAGCTTCGGCAAAAGTGAGCTCTTCCTGCACCCCCTCCTTCACCTTCCCGTGGCTCATCCCGTCCCGTGGTTACTCAATCCCAAAGCCTGCTCAATCTGCAGGGTCCTCTCCCATTTCCTTGACCCTCACCAAGTATGGGTTTGTTTCTTAGATGGAAGAGGATTCGGAGCCGGCAGGGGCCTCAGGAACATTCTAGTGGTCAGAGCTTCTTTGTGAGAAACAAAAAGGTAGGAAGGAACCCAGGAATGGTGGCACACATCTGCGATCCCAGAACTTGGGAGGCTGAGACAGGAGGATCACAGGTTTGAGGCCAGCCTCCACAACTTAGTGAGACCCTGTTTCCAAATACAAAATAGAAAGGGCTGGGAGTGTAGCTCAGAGGTAGAATACCTCTGGGTTCAAACCCTCGTACCCTCCCCATTAAAAAAGGTAGGTTGGGAGGAAGGGCAAACTCAGGTCAGTTGAATGAGAAACCTAAGTAAAGAAGGGTGATGAAAAGTTCTCTCAGGGACCTTGGGGGTTGGAGATGGGAGGAAAGGAATGGGGGGAAGGGAGCCAGAGGTGCACCCCTGTCTCTCTCTCAGGTCAGAAGGGCACCGCTCGTGGAAGGATCCCCCTCCCTGGGATGCTACAATCCGGTGATGGAAGATGGCGTCAACTATGCTACCTTGCGCTTCCCTGAGTCAGACTCACCAAGAACTGGGTACTGAGAGCGCAGGGAGGGCGGCACCTGCACCCTGGGAGGGATGTGGGGGAGAGGCTCACGTTCCGCCTCTGCACCAGGCAGCACCCTAGGCTCATTACCTCGGCCCACTCCATAGCAGCCCTCTCTCTGGGTGAGTGTCCCCGGAACGGGACCTGTTTCCGCAGCATGTGCCCAGAGCCAGGCTTTGTCACACGGGCCAAGGTGCTGTGATACATACACGCACATCCTCGCTCTGCACACTTTTTTTTTATTAGCTCCTACTAAGAGCATTGGACGCTCGAGAGACCTTGAGTTATTTTTCCATAAGGGGCTGAGGTTGGAGTTCTGAGGGCCATCAGGAGAAGGAGAAGAATTTGTAGGAAAGGGTTAATTTCTGGCCGTCCATCTGCTCTCCTCCTCAGAGACACGGGGACCTCAGAAACACAAGAACCTCTTCCTAATAGTGAAGACACGGTCACTTATTCGGTGGTGCAGAAGCGTCACATGGTAAGAGAGCAGGGTTCTGGATGGCTGAGTGTCCTGGCCTGGTCTCAGCTGGGAGCCCTGTCTGGGAAAAACTTGAGTAGACATCAGTAGGGCTAAGGCTATTTGTTGGTTGGGGAGGGTTACTGTCTTAGTCTGTTTTCTGTTGCTATAACTAAATACCCAAGCCTGAATAATTTATAAAGGAAAGAGGTTAATTATGGCTCATGATTCTGGAAATGCAAGGTCAAAGGGCTACATCTGGTGAGAGCCTTTGTGTTGGTGGGGACCCTCTGCAGAGTCCCAGAGTGGCACAAGGTACCGAGGTACCACTTGGCAAGGGGGGTTCATGCCAGAGAGAGCTCAATTTTGTAACAAAACCTCTGCCTTGATAACCCAGTAACTCATTAATCTGTTAATCCATCCTAATTGCCTTTCAAAGATCACACTTCCAAATGTTATTAACATATGAATCTGGGGATGATATTGAAATCTAGGGGACACCGTCAAACCATAGCAGTTGCTCAAGTGAGCTGTGGCCGCAGCCAGGATGGGTACCTCCGTGTCTGAGGAGTCAGGTGTGCCAGGTTCTGACAAGGAGCCCCTGCTTGGGCTTTTGGACCCTCCTGTGGAAGGAGGAGAGTAGAGTCAGGGAAAGTGGATGGCGGGAGACTGGCCGCTGCAAGGCCAGGCTAACCACAATGTGGCTTTCCCAGGGTGACTACGAGAACGTGACTCTGAATTTTCCAGAAGATGAGGGGATTCACTACTCGGAGCTGGTTCAGTTTGGGGCTGGGGAGCGGCCTCGGGCACAGGAAGACGTGGAGTATGTGACCCTCAAGCGCTAACAGCAGAACCAGCTGTGGTGGATGCCGTGTGTCCCCAGCCACCGCGGCTCAGCTGCTAGGTCACAAGTCTTGTCCCTTCCACACTCACGCACTCACTGTGGGGAGCCTTATGCCTACTCCACAGCCAGCCTTCCTTCTCAGCGCTGGTAACCCTGACCCTCCAAAAGGCCTGTCGCTGGTCTGTTTCCACTCTCCTTCTACCCAGAAACTCACCCATCACACCTGTCCCATGCTGGACGACCCCCTGCCCCCAACCCCGGCCATATGCCACCACCCACCCCCTCCGAGCCCCACCCTGCTGCCTGTGTCCCTGCTGGGATCAGTTCAATGCTGGCTCCCTTCTTTCCTTCCCAGGCCCTTTGACCCCCTCCAACCCCACCCACTATGCCCAATTTCTGCCCTTGGGGAAAATTCTGGGGAAGGACAGAAATGAGGTAGAAAGAGGCACTGTCCCCATCTGACTTCTCCTCTAGAAATATGTCTAAATGTCTTGGCTAAGCCTTCCATGGGAGGATTACCCTGGGGTGGCCCCTACCCTCAGGGGTCTCCTGGGCTGAGCAGACAAACAGACGTGGACAAAGATGTACAAAGAGTTGCACAATAAAAAAAAATGGCGTGATCCTCCAAGAACCAGTGAGCTCTTTCTGGTCTGTGGAGGCAGAGCGGGGACGGGGAGATGGGGTTGGCATCACGGCTTGGGGAGAAGGAAAAGGAGTAATTTTGTGATCAAATCGGCAGATCGGAGAGTCTGTTGTCTTGGTGGGAAAAGTGCACGGGCTTTGCAGCCAGGCAAGCGTGAGCTGGACTCTCGATTCTTCTACTTAACGAGCTGACCGATCTTGGGCAGAGTTCACCAACTTGCTTGAGCCTCCGTTTCTGCATCTGTCAAATGGGGATGTCCATACCATGCAGGAGGCGCAAGAGAGGAAGTGAAATCTAATCTTACATATGCTGAAGTCGGGTTGCAGGAGACCTAGCACCGAAGCCAAAAGTCCCCACAAAGCCAAATTTCCATCTTTTATTTACATTTCTTGAAAAATACTTAAAAAGGGAAGCCAATTCATTACTCATCGCTCTTCTACAAAGGGGACCTACCAAGTTCTTTCCACAACCCACAGCCGCTGAAGAACTTCCTGAAGGCCAACTGCCTAGAGGAACCACACGGCTCTCCTGTCGTTCACTGTCATCCCAGCCAGTTCCCTCTTATGTTTACAGATTCACACTTTGCAGTTAGTAGTGTCCCTACTTCTCTCTCTGCTTCTCGGGTTGAGAGCCCTCGCCCATTCACCTGTTTAGCCAAGGGCTCAGGGCCAGAGGGCAGGGATGTGTTTAACCAGTCACCAAGGTGGTAGACATACAGTTCCTGGCACGTAGTAGGCTCTGCCTTCCTTTCCTGCCCTTCCTCCCTGCCTCTGCTCAACACCAGGATGGTAATTCTGAGCAATATGGCAGAGCAAGGTATTGATCTCCACATCAGTCAATTTGCCCCCATTTGATTTGTTGTGAGCACCACTAACTTCTCTGGAGGGAGGTGGGATTTCAAGAACTGCTTCAATGAAAGAAGGAGGGTTTGGGGGGTTTCTGTACCCAAAATGAGATCCAGTGTCATTCAACCATTCATTCATCCATACAACGCACATCTACCGTGCACCCCTTCCACCCAGCACACAGCCAGTTGTTTGGGGTACAGAAAAGATAAGATGTGCTTCCAGTCCTGGAGATTTCTAATCAAGTCTGGGATCCCCAAAGGTTTTTAGGGCAGAGTCCTCTGGAGGGAGCTGAAGGCAGCCCTGAGCCCCACGAAGCCTGGCTCAGGCTCCCTGGCAACCATCGGTGCCTTCCCATCCTGTCCCTGAGCCCAGCTGCTGACATAAACCTACTTCATGACCCATTGACCACGAGATGTGGCTGTCAACAGGCATTGCTGAGGCGTGAAGAGCAGGTGGCCAGGAAGCTCAGAGGCCAAAGACTCCAGAACACAGGCGGCCCTCCGCCCAGCCCCGATCTCACCCATCTCCCGGTGCACAGGGCACTTCAGTTGCACCCTGCAGGGGATCCACAGACAAAAGTCTTTGCCCTCATAAGGTCGGTGTCTAGCAAAGGAAATAGCAGACACGATGTTGCTGGTGCTCATGGTGTCGAGGGGGCTCGGAATTAACACAGTGCAGGATGAATACAGAGGAGGGAGGCCTGGGTTCCAGTGGGGGGTTCAAGGAGACCCTCTGAGGAATGACACTGGGCAGAGACCTCAACTGCCAGGGGGGTGGGACCAAAGCAGAGATCTGAAGTCCTGATGTCTCCCTGAAAGTTCCATTTTTCTCCCAAACGCCTGTCACAGGGGGTTTAAGGGCACTCTTTGATTCTCTTCTCAGTTCTGTCAATTTCTCAGTGTTTCTTTTTTTTTTTTTTTTTTTTTTGCGGTACCGGGGATTGAACACAGGGGCGTTCTACCTCCACGCTACGCCCCCAGCCCTATTTTTTATACTTTATTTTGAAACCGGGTCTCACAAAGTTGCGAAGGGCCTCACTAAGGAGAGAGAGAGAGAGAGAGAGAGAGACAGGGAGAGGGAGAGAGAGAGAGCTGAGGCTGGCCGCGAACCCGGATCCTCCGGTCTCCACCTCCCAAAGTACTGGGTTTACAAGCGTGTGCCACCACGCCCGGCTAATTTCTCAGTGTTTCTGAAAGACAAAACATCAAACACTAAGGTGGCAAGATCTGCATGCCACGGATGGAGACCTCGGAAAGGAGCAAGCAAGAATGAACCTCACAGCTCTGAGGCATAAAAAGGAAGTTCGATCATCTCTTTGGAGGGAGTTGTTGATCTGCTGAGAATCCCATGTCATCCCTCCCGCAGCTTGGTGAGAGAAGCTTATTATGGGTAACTTGGAATTTGGGAGGGGTAGAGTGGCCAGATGACCCACACACAGCCCGAAGAAAACTGAAGCTGAGCGATCATATTGTCAGATGAAGCTACAAACACAAGAGATAGACTGCGAGATGGAGGCAGGCAGAGATGGAGAATCAGAGAGACAGAGAACTTTCTTTTTCACTGGCCAGATGCCGGCCACATCTAAGAGTGAGCCAGGATGGAGCCATTCTTAATCTTGCTTAGCCAGGAGCGGTGGTACACACTGGTAATCCTAGTACTTGGGGGGCCTAGACAAGAGGATCGCAGGTTTGAGGCCAACCTCAGCCACTTTGTGAGACCCTCAGCAACTTAGTGACTCTGTTTCAAAATTTAAAAAATACATAAATAAAAAGGCTGGGGGTGCAGCTCAGAGGTAGAATGCCCCTGGGTTCAAACCTTAGTACCAAAAAAGAAAAAAAGAAAAATCTCACTTAGGACAGCTTCCTGGAAGGTCAAGATGACCACTATGGGGCAAGTGAAGGGCCAGCAGGATTCCCAGGGCTGAGAGAAGCAAGTTCAGCAGCCTTCGGGAGACATCTCCTGTCACCAGTGAGTGCCAGCCAATGTCCCTCCCAAGCACCCCAGGGAGGAGTGAGTTTGGACATCCATGTGGCCCAGAGGCTGAGCAAAGACCACGGCTGGTTACTCCAGCGCCAACCACACAAGACTTTGCTTTTCTCCTCCCCGTTTTTCTGCCCCCTCTGCCAACACTGCAAAAGTCAGAAGCCACCGTCATGAAGCCAGAGGGGAAAAGAGAGTATGAAGAGAAGAGCCTCTCTTGGAAAAAAAGCATGCCTACAGCCTGTGTAAGCTGTACCCTGGAATGATTCTTGTCCCACACATGAATGGCTACACACAGACTATCTGGGGGACCAAAGTCGGCTGGGGGGGGAGTACTTTTTGTTATCTAGGTGTTAGTTGATAAGGCATAGGGCCTGCCCAGGAGTTCTTTCAGCAGGAAAGGCTCAGCCCCCCCCCCCCGGGTAGGTTTGAGCAGGCAGTGGGCGGATGGAGAAAGCATAAAGCTGCGCTCTGGCTAAACCCCACAAACCCTGCCCTTTAAAGAGACTGACTAAAAGCTGGGGCAGCGGTGCACGCCTGTAATCCCAGTACTTGGGAGGCTGAGTCAGGAGGATCACAGGTTCAAGGCCAGCCTCAGCAACTTAGTGAGACACTGTTTCAAAATAAAAAGGGTTGGAGCCGGGCGTGGTGGCGCACGCTTGTAATCCCAGTACTTTGGGAGGTGGAGACCGGAGGATCCAGGTTCGCGGCCAGCCTCAGCTCTCTCTCTCTCTCTCTCTCTCTCTCGCAACCTGTCTCTCTCTCTCTACCTAGTGAGGCCCTCTGCAACTTCGTGAGACCCGGTTTCAAAATAAAGTATGAAAAAATAGGGCCGGGGGTGTAGCGTGGAGGTAGAACGCCCCTGGGTTCAATCCCCGGTACCGCAAAAAATAAAATAAAATAAAATAAAATAAAATAAAATAAAATAAATAAAATAAAATAAAATAAAATAAAATAAAATAAAATAAAAAGGGTTGGGATAGCCAGGCATGGTAGCGTACGCTTGTAATCCCAGTACTTGGGAGGCTGAGACAAGGAGGATCACCGGTTCGTGACCAGCCTCAGCTACTTAGTGAGGCCCTTCGCAACTTAGTGAGACCCTGTTTCAAAATGAAGAATAAAAAATAGGGCTGGGGATGTAGCTTGGAGCTAGAATGCCCCTGGGTTCAATCCCCAGTACTGCAAAAAATTAAAAAAAAAGGTTTAGGATGTAGCTCAGCAGTAGATGCCCTGGGTTCAATCCCCAGTACACTCTCCCTCCTCAAATGATACTGCCTATACATACCTCACCCTACCCAGACAAAGCCCAGCTCCTACACATGCCCCCTCCTGGGTTCCACCATCTTGGACCCTGGCCTCCTGCAGCGGGGCTTCAGTTCCAGCCTGGGATGCCCCATTAGCTGCTCACCCAAGCTGCCAGTGCCTCAGGCTAATGGCCCCACCGCCCCGCCCCTGAACCTTCCGGCTCACTGCCCAGCCCGGGCATCCTCCGGCAGCCCAGCAAGGGGACGCCTGAGCCTCAGAGACAGCTGGCAGCACCAAGAGGTGAGTCCCTCTTTCCGTGACTCCTCTCCTCACCGGTGATTATCCCTCAGACCCCAGGTCCCCTATCCAGGTGTTCTCTGAGGTCATCCCAATGACACTCTTGGGACCTGGCTTGCCCTTGGGTTCTCCCCTGGGGACCCCCTTGGCCTGCCCTCTGCCCCATGTAGTTCGTATCCAAACCCCAACTTCTCTGGACCCGGAGTCCTCACCAACCCTCCTCTGCACCTGCCCTGCAGACTTGCTGCGGGCAGGGAGCAGCTCCTTTTGCCACGGAATGGTGGGGGTGTGAACTTAGGATTCTAAGTCCCTTTCCCAAGAAAACCGCATACTGTGGTCGCAGCGTGCTCTGAACTGTCCCTCTTCTCTCCCCAGAGCCTCGGGGACCAGAGGCCGCCCCTCCCCTGGGACCGCACACCTGCCGTCATCGGTCACACCGCCACCCCTCTCTCCGCTCTAAGAGGTGATATGGTAGGAAGACAGATGACGACTGAGGGCTAGAAGTCCTGGCTTCTGAGCCAGACTCTGCTGTTACCCGGCCACCGCCTCCTTCTGCGGGCCTCAGTTTCCTCACCGTCTCCTCTGCTGCTTTGATATTCCAGGGGGTGTGGGAGCCTGGGTGCAATTACAGGAGCCCCCCCCCGACCACCACCTGAGGACAGGAAGCGGCCAGTGCCCGGCCCCATGGACCTGCCTCCGCAGCTGTCCTTCGCCCTCTATGTGGCGGCCTTTGCACTGGGCTTCCCGCTCAATGTGCTGGCCATCCGAGGCGCAGCGTCCCACGCGCGGCTCCGCCTCACGCCCAGCCTGGTCTATGCCCTGCACCTGGGCTGCTCGGACCTCCTGCTGGCCATCTGTCTGCCGCTGAAGGCGGTGGAGGCCCTGGCCTTGGGGGCCTGGCCTCTGCCGGTGCAGCTGTGCCCCGCCTTTGCCCTGGCCCACTTCGCTCCCCTCTACGCGGGTGGTGGCTTTCTGGCTGCTCTGAGCGCTGGCCGCTACCTGGGAGCTGCCTTCCCCTTGGGCTATCAAGCCCTCCGGAGGCCCCGCTACTCCTGGGGTGTGTGCGTGGCCATATGGGCCCTCGTCCTCTGCCACCTGGGGCTAGTCTTTGGGTTGGAGGCCCCGAGAGGCTGGCTGAACAACACCACCGGTTCCCTGGGCATCAACACACCGGTCAATGGCTCCCCAGTCTGCCTGGAGGCCTGGGACCCGGTCTCCGCTGGCCCTGCCCGCCTCAGCCTCTCTCTCCTGCTTTTCTTCCTGCCCTTGCTCATCACAGCCTTCTCCTATGTGGGCTGCCTCCGGGCACTGGCCCACTCGGGCCTGAGCCACAGACGGAAGGTGAGGGCGGCCTGGGTGGCCGGCGGGGCCCTGCTCACACTGCTGCTCTGCCTGGGACCCTACAACGCGTCCAACGTGGCTGGCTTCCTGCAGCCCGACATGGCAAGCCACTGGCGGGAGCTGGGGCTCATCACAGGGGCCTGGAGCGTGGTACTCAACCCGCTGGTGACTGGCTACTTGGGAGCAGGTCCTGGTCGTGGGACAGTGTGTGTGGCAAGAACGCAAGGAGGAACATTCCAGAAGTAGCAGCTGCTGCTGGTTGGAAGGAGCAGGAAGCCCGAGAGCCTGGTTGCTTCTCCAGTCCCTGTGTGGGGGCTGCTCCATCTGAACTGCAGGACAGCCTTGCCCAGAGCTGTCCCTGGAGCCACTCGTGGGAAGCGCTGAGGCGGGACAGGATGGCATCCCTGTCTGGAGAGAAGTGTGGCGGCCAGGAGCTGTGCACCGCGTGTGGGCCTCCTGCCTCTGGGCGTCGCCCCTCACCTTCTTGCTGCCTGCCTGCAAGGGGGCTGTGGGCCGGCCTCATACTCGTGGGAAAGAGGAGGAATGTTCGCTTCTAATCTGGAGGAATGCCACCCTAGTAATATGTTGTAGGAACGCCACCCCGAAATAATTTCAGTGGAAAGAACATTTTAACTTGAGAAGAGGCATGATAACGATGCTGTCATACCACCTTGCACTCACAAGGGGGCAGCATTCGAGCTGTGATTGGAAAGCTGGCCAGAGAAGATGCTGGGCTGGGGAGGGAAAATGACAGGCACGCCATGCTGAGTGCTTTACAGTGAGTGTCCTCCCATGCTATCCTCACACGAGCCACACTCACCCCCTTTATTTCGTAAGAGATGGGGTCCCACTGTGTTGTCCAGGCTGGCCTCGAACTCCTGGCCTCAAGTGATCTCCAGCCTCAGCCTCCTGGGTAGCTGGGACTACTGGCTACTGGGCACACACCGCCATGCCCAGAGCACACAGGTTGTTCACCACACATGGGTGCCAGGCAGAGGGGACCAACACTAAATTCCAGCCTGTGCTTGGTTCATGGAGCCGTGTGCCTGCCTTGCCGCCGTTCAAGGGAAGGAGTATCTCATTCTATTTTGAACAAAGATACCACCCGCTCCTCCCGCAGGGCCCTTGGTGCAAGGTACCCTGGGAAGGGGGTGCTTTGTCTTCATTTTCCCCAAATCCTCACAAGGTCATTCTAGTCCCAGTTACATTATCCTCTTCATTTTGTGGGCTTAGGAAACTTGCCCGAGGCGCTACAGCAAGGAAAGGGACATTTGGAAAACTCGGGGTGTCAGATTAACACTTTATTGGTGGTCCATTCTGGGAAGGTGAATAGTGGCACCCCGGCCCAGTAGAGGGAGGACAGAGGAAAGTGGTCACAAAGCAGACAGACAGGTGGCCATCTGCTCGGATGAGGCGAGGCGTGGGGCTGACGTGTTCCCCTAAAGACAATAATGCCACTAACGCAGAGGAGGGAGAGGGGAGTTACGTGGCTGTCATGCACAAGCTGGACCATACAAATGATCTCTCAGCATGCTGAAATGTCTGCCAGTACAAGGATTTCTGTTTTATTCAACGATAGATCCCAGCAGCTAGAAAAGAGGCTCGCACATGGTAGGTGCTCAGTAAAATGTTCAATGAATGAATGAATGAATGTTCCTAATGGCCCTCCGAAGAAAGCTCTGTTATCCGTGTTTGTTTTGTAAATATGGGTACAGGCCCGAGAGGGCACACTTGTAATCCCAGTACTTTGGGAGGTGGAGACCGGAGGATCTGGGTTCACGGCCAGCCTCAGCTCTCTCTCTCTCTCTCTCTCTCTCTCTCTCTCTCTCTCTCCTTAAGTGAGGCCCTCCGCAACTTCATGAGACCCGATTTCAAAATAAAGTATAAAAAATAGGGCCGGGGGCGTAGCGTGGAGGTAGAACGCCCCTGCGTTCAATCCCCGGTACCGCAAAAAATAAATAAATAAATAAATAATAAAATAAATTACCTTCTGTGGAAGACAGGAACAAGCTTGACCCCTGTGCAGAGTGACACCAGAGAATTTTAGTAAGAGCCCAAACTCTAGGTTACTTGTGCTTCCTCCCACTTAGGGGAGAATCCAGTTCCCTTCTGCCCATGAGGCCCTGCATGATACGCCCCAGTCTCTTCCGCCTCCCTTGAGCCCCAAACCTTCTACCAGTTCCCCCAGGAGGTCAAGCCGCACACCCACCATTCCTTCCTCCTGCCGGGTTTTCTCAGAGCCTCTTTGCCTCTCTTCTATCAACGTCTTTATTACACTCCCCCTCATTCCAGCTCCCACCAAATGTAAGCACAAAGCTAGCAAAAACTTTTGTTCATTGTTGTACTTTCAACAACTTGAGATATCATTTATGTATCATAAAATGCACCCAGGCTAAGTACACAAGTCAATGATTTTCAGAAAATTTACTGACATGTGCACCCATCACCAGAATCTAGGTTTGGAATAGTTTCATCTGGTCAGTAAGATCCCTCTTGCACATTTAATCTCCATTTCTATCCCCACCTAGCCACTAATCTACTCTCTGACTCTAAAAACTTGCCTATTCTGAACATTTCACATATGTGCAATCGTAGAGGCAATGGTCTTTTATGTGTGGTTTGTTTCACTAAGCACAGTGTTTTTTGAGGCTCATCCAGATTGTAGTTCATGCCTTATTATTGCCAAATAGAATCGCGTGGGATGTATGTATCACATTGTTTATGGGTTCACTGGCGGATAGACCACCAGGTGTTTCCACTTTTTGGCTACTATGACTAATACTGTTGGGAGCATTTCTGAGCAAGTCTTTGTAAGCACACACATCTTCATTTCTCTTAAGTAAATATCTATCGTGGAATTGTTGAGTCTTGTGGTCAATTTGTGCTTAAGTTGTTTTTGTTTTGTTTTGTTTTGTTTTGTTTTGTTTTGGTGGTGGTACTGGGGATTGAACCCAGGGGCATTCTACCTCCAAGCTACACCCCCAAGCCCTTTTTATGGTGTGTGTGTGTGTGTGTGTGTGTGTGTGTGTGTGTGTGTTACCAGGGATTGAACCCAGAGGCATTTTACCTCCAAGCTACCCACCCAGCGACACATTTTATATATATATATATATATATATATATATATATGTTTATAGTTTTGAAACAGGTTCTCACTAGGTTGCTGAGAGTCTCACTAAGTTGCAGAGGCTGGCCTTGAAGCTGCAATCCTCCTGTCTCAGCCTCCCAAGCACCGGGATTCCAGGCATGCACCACCACACCCAGCTTATGCTCAGCTTTTTAAGAAACTGCCAAATCGCATTCCAAAATGGCTGCGCCGCTGCGCCCTCTCATCAGCAATGCACGGGGACTCTGTCAACAACTTGCAATTGTCTGGCTTTTTGCTGACAGCTGTTCTGGTGGGTGTCAAATGGTATTGCAATGTACTCGGTAAATATGCGAGTGCACAAATGCATTATCTCTGGGGCTGGACCAACCTTGGGTTTAAACGCTGGTGGTGATACTCAACCAGGTGCATCATCTGCAGCAAGTCACTTCCCCATGATGAAGCAGAAGGAGTTCATAAAACATAAAACAGTGATGGCCTAAGGAACAGAGCGCCTGGCATGGATCAGGTGCTAACACCAGTGCCACCACCACCATTATCATCACCACCACCACCACCACCCCAGAGACAAGCTTGCACCATGCCAGGGACTATGGTAGGAACGGTGCCACGCTCCATTCTGGGCACTTGACGTGTATTCGTGTTTTAATCCATAAAATCGCTCCTATAAAGCTGGGCATGGTGGCGCATGCCTGGAATCCTGGTGCTTGGGAGGCTGAGACAGGAGGATTGCAGGTTCAAGGCCAGGCTCAACAAGTTAGCAGGACCCTCAGCAACTTAGCGAGACCCTGTTTCAAAAATAAGATAAAATAAAAAGGGCTGGGGGTGTACCTTGGAGGTAGAATGCCCCTGGATTTAATCCCTGCTACCTACCCCCCCCACACACACACACATGATTGCTACTATAATTATTCCAGTTTTATATATGAGAAAGGGGGACATGGAGAGTTGCAGTTGCTTGCCCCAGATCACAAAATTGGCAGGTCCCAGAGCCAGCCCCAGAGCCCAGCCCTCCGTGACTGCATCCCGCCTCCCGTCCTCCCAAGGCACACCGGATCGGATCGTGCCCTTCTAGAGAAGCAGACACAATCCAAGTGGAGGAGAGGGGAGGGGCGGACGAGTGCGCTTGGGCCGGGTCGGCATCCCAGCTGAGGCTGCCTGAGGAACAGGACACCGCTGTGGAATTTGCTCTTCTCTTTGCATACTGACACAGCGCTGGGGCTCAAGGCATCTTTTGTGCCTTTGTTCCTCGGCGAGTGATGTCATGGGCACTGCCAGGTCTTTATCATTTGTGCCAGATAAATCGCTCACCACACTTGTTCTGGAGAAGCGGAGGAGAGGGCAGCAGAGGGCTTGGGTTCTCAAACAAGGTGAGCGTGGGGCCGGGGGAGGCGTGGAGAGGTGCCTCGGTGCTTTCTGTGCTGGGGGAGCAACAGGAGACAGGGCAGGACCAGGACAGCAGGCAAGCTGACCCTCCTGGCGAGAGTACGTGGGGACGTGCGGAGGTGGCGTTGGCAATGTTCCTGGCTGATGGGTGAGCTGCTTTTGGAGAAGGACAGGAAAAGAGACGCCACTCAAAGTACCACCTCCATCTCTCTCTCCCCGCAGTGACGTGGCCATGGGGAGACAACCGGGCGGGTCCTTCTTCCCGGGCAACCACTGGCTCTACTTCTCCGTGTACCTCTTGGCCTTCCTGGTGGGGCTCCCCCTCAACCTGGTGGCACTGGTGATCTTCGTGGGCAAGCTGCGCCACCGCCCCGTGGCCGTGGACGTGCTCCTGCTCAATCTGACGCTCTCGGACCTGCTCCTGCTGCTCTTCCTGCCCTTCCGCATGGTGGAGGCGGCCAGTGGCATGCAGTGGCCTCTGCCCTCCGTCCTCTGCCCGCTCTCTGGATTCCTCTTCTTCACCACCATCTATCTCGCGTCCCTCTTCCTGGCAGCCGTGAGCGTCGAGCGCTTCCTGAGCGTGGCCTACCCGCTGTGGTACAAGACCCGGCCGCGGCTGGGCCAGGCTGGTCTCGTCAGTAGCATCTGCTGGCTCCTGGCCACCGCTCACTGCAGCGTGGTCTATGTCGCCGAGTTCTTGGGGAACTCCTCCCACAGCGAGGGTGCCAATGGCACCTGCTACCTGGAATTCCGGAAGGACCAGCTGGCCATTGTCCTGCCTGTCCGGCTGGAGATTGCTGTGGTCCTTTTTGGGGTGCCCCTGCTCATCACCAGCTACTGCTACAGCCGCCTGGTGTGGATCCTCAGCAGGGGAGCCAGCCGCCACAGGCGCAAGAGAGTGCTGGGGCTCGTGGCAGCCACGCTGCTCAACTTCCTGGTCTGCTTCGGGCCCTACAATGTGTCCCATGTGGTGGGCTACGTGCAGGGCGAGAGCCCAGCCTGGAGGAATTTTGTGCTGCTCCTCAGCACCCTGAACTCCTGTGTGGACCCCCTTGTCTTCTACTGCTCATCGTCTAGGTTCCAGGCAGATTTTCAGGAGCTGCTGGGGAGGCTGAACAGGAACTGGGGCCATTGGAGGCTGGAGGCAGGTGCGGAATTGAAAGTAAAGAGCGGAGGACAGGGGCAGGCGCAGGCGCAGGACTGTCCAACCTAGAAAATAGGGGAGACTCAAGGAAGGCGACGGAACAGCCCAGGGGCCTGGACTGAAAGTGTTGGTCTTCTGGAGCGGGGATGTAGAGCGGGGATATCCTGGCTCAAGGCAGGCAGGTCTGTGCAGCAACAGGCTCAGGGGCAGAGCAGACACCCAGCTGTCCCGGGATATGCTCACCAAGGTCAGATCTTGATCCTGCCTCTCTTCCCATCTTCCCACATGCTCCGGATTCCTCCAGATACAGCTCGGGAAGTTTTCAGGGTGAGAGACTGCTCTAGAGGACCCTCCTCCCCTCCCCCCAGCAATAGACCAACTCCTGGACTTTTCTGAGCAGAAGGGAGGCATTAAATCAGCGCCGGGGGTCAGCTGGGGCTCCCCAGTGGCTTGGGACGGGAGAGAGATGCAATCTACCCTTCTGAGCGGCTCCTGCCTGGTGCATCAGTAGTGGGAGAGGCAGGGCTCTGGGGATGAGGGAGCAGCCTGCACTCATGTGGGCTTTTCTAAAGAGTTTCCAAGCAGGGCGTGGTGGCGCACGCTTGTAATCCCAGTACTTTGGGAGGCAGAGACCGGAGGATCCGGGTTCGCGGCCAGCCTCAGCTCTCTCTCGCGCTCTCTCTCCTGTCTCTCTCTCTCTCTCCTTAGTGAGGCCCTCTGCAACTTTGTGAGACCCGGTTTCAAAATAAAGTATAAAAAATAGGGCCGGGGGCGTAGCGCGGAGGTAGAACACCCCTGCATTCAATCCCCGGTACCGCAAAATAAATAAATAAATAAATAAATAAATAAATAAAGAGTTTCCATTGCTCAGTAACTTCGAACCTTCAGGGACACTTATGAACAATGACAAGAAAAATTACCCAAATAAATTTAGTAGTAAGCAACTGAATGGTCTTCCTTTGTCCCTGTGGCTCTTTCGCACAGTATATGTGGTAGATGGACTGTGGCTGGCAGAGGGTCTGGGTTGGAGGAATTAAAATAATAGCGAACCGGTTGAAAGAGCAGGCCTGCCATGCTAACTTCTTCTATCCTCCCAATAGCCACGTGGCAGGTGCTATTATTATCACCACCTTACTGATGTGGGAATGGATCCAGAAAGGGCAAAGTCTCTTCCCTCAGATCCCAGAGCTAGTGTGTGTGGGATTGGAAGAGGCCTGGACGCTGGATTCGGTCGCCTCCCAAACCCAAGCCCCCGCCCCACTCTGCCTGTGTAGCGTCTGTGGTGACCTGGCCCAAAGCCAGGGGACACAGTGTGACCAGGACAAAGGTAAGCAGACCACGATGAGAAACAGAACCAAAGGCCAAGCAGATCGACTGTCTGTCGGTACATTCTCTTCCCAGGAAAGAAGCGCTCTTGAAAAAAATAAATAAACTGATGAAGGTCATGAGCACAGTTGACTTTACTACAAAGAGATGGACGTTCTTCTGAGCTATTTTCTTTTTCTTTTTTTTTTTTTTTTTTTTTTGCGGTACCGGGGATTGAACCCAGGGGCGTTCTACCTCCGCACTACACCCCCAGCCCTATTTTTTATACTTTATTTTGAAACCGGGTCTCACGAAGTTGCAGAGGGCCTCACTAAGGAGAGAGAGAGAGAGAGAGAGAGCTGAGGCTGGCCTCGAACCCGGATCCTCCAGTCTCCGCCTCCCAAAGTACTGGGATTACAAGCGTGCGCCACCAAGCCCGGCTCTTCTGAGCTATTTTCACTGAAATGTGGTCATTGACTACGGTATCGTTTCCCACGGGGATGTGGTGCATGAGGAACAGCTGGTCAGGGCTGCCCTTCCCAGCAAGGCAACCAGAGAAATGCTGGCACCTGTTTGCACTCAGGTAGTGTGCTTGCAAAAGCATTTATTGATCACCTACTTTGTAAACTCCTGAAGTCAGTAAAAGTCTAGTACCCCCCCCTGGGGGGGCTAGAATTATGCAGAGGGGTGGTAGTAGCCTCAAATGCAACTGGGGAACACTGAAAAAATAAGGAGACAGTGGAAGTGCCCAGGGATGAGTCTTTTTTTTTTTTTTAAGGGATAGCAAGCCATTAAGTTTGGGAAACTATAGAGATGGTTGGGCTCAGAACTTTGGGAATTTTTTTGTGTGTGTGTATGTGGTACCGGAGATTGAACCTAGGGGCATTCTACCTCTGAGCTACACCCCTAGCCCTTTTATTTTTTATTTTGAAACAGAGTCTTGCTAAGTTGCTGGAACCCTGGGGTATATGTGTTGCTGGGGATTGAACCCAGAGGTGATCTACCTCCAAGCTACACCCCCAGCCCTATTTTATTTATTATTTTGAAACAGGATCTTGCTAGGTTGCTGAGGGTTTAGCTAAGTTACTGAGGCTGGCCTTGAGCCTGCGATCCTCCTGTCTCTGCCTCCCAAGTACTGGGATTACAGGTGCACCACCATGCCCAGCTGAACTTTGAGAAATTTAACATTAATGTTGAATGTTTGCTTTCTTCCTGGGAGCCTGGGGACTGACTAGGGCTGGGGGCTGAGCTTGGGGTGCAGTAGAGAAGCGTCATCTCTGTGGGGACGTGAAGGCATGCCCATCTCTGTGATCTTTTCTGTGCAAGGCTGTTGCAACTACGAGGTTGACACAGATGGGTCTACATAGTTCTGAAAGGAAACGAAGTTGCCGTGGAGCCCTGTGACCCCAGAATTGAGAATGCAGACCCGAAGCGGAGAACAAGGAGTCAAAATCCCCACAGCCTAAAGAAAGCCACGAAGAACAGGAGTGTGACTCCTCCCCTGGCACTTATGACAAGGGGTTAGAGGCAGCGTAATGGTCCTGCCTGTCCCCAACCCCAGCACCTCCAGCCCCAGTCCGTGCGGGCGAAAGGCTGGGGTGATGGGTGAGAAGGCATCAGAGTTTGGGGTAAGCCAGGCGTGGTGGCGCACGCTTGTAATCCCAGTACTTGGGAGGCAGAGACTGGAGGATCCGGGTTCGCAGCCAGCCTCAGCTACTTAGTGAGGCCCTCCGCAACTTCGTAAGACCCGGTTTCAAAATAAAAGATAAAAAATAGGGCCGGGGGTGTAGCTCGGAGGCAAAACACCCTTGGGTTCAATCCCCAGTACTGCAAAAAAAAAAAAAAGAG